>PVLD010004429.1:0-94612 GCA_004027595.1 Dinomys branickii
ACAGTGCGTCTGCCTGAAACCTGGATGTGCACAGTCAGGGGCATTATTCCCTTTCTGAATTTGCAACCTGTTTCATCTGATAGCTTCCTGCTCAACTTTCATTCTGTTAGAAATAAAGTCCTCCCTTTGATGTCCCTGAAAGATAAAAGGCCCCATGTGCTTCCTGGTGTGCGGACAGCGGATGGGGTGGGAGGAGCATCCACAGCTACTTATTATGAGAGGTTTATTTTTCATACCTGCCAAGGCCTCAGGACAGACTCAGCAGTAAGGCCTAGTAAGTAAAAATAATAGAGCAGGATGGCCAGGAGCAGGACCAGAAGATTCATGTAGCCGACCAGCACCTTGGTACATCCACTAGTTTCTCAAGGGAACTCCTCTTCCTTCATGAAGGGAGTCCTCTCAACAGGTCACGAGGTCCTTCACTGTGCGGGAAGACAGGGCCTCCAGGTTAGATGTCAGGGTGTCTTGTGTAGAGGCAAAAATATTTGAACAGCTGGAAGATTAAAAAAATAATAAGATTGGAATCAGAGAAGTCCAGAGTGGACATATGTAGAAGTGTCTAATCCAGGAGAGGGGAAGTGTAAAAATATTTTCATCTTATTAGCACATTCCTATGGGAGAGGTACTACATGTCCCAAAGAAAATGACGCTGCCTGTCAATGTTCAATATTCTCTGTCATCAGCCTTGGCTGCAACAACACAATGAGATAGAATTAAAAAGTCTTGGGAAAGGACACAGGCTATGGGTAGGTGCGACGCAGGAGCACACAAACATACTTGCCAGAGCTCACATTCAAATTCCCATATTCCCACTTTTTCTGTCTTTGAATCACAGAATGGATTCTCCACCTGCCTTAGACATCGGCAACAACATCTGTCTTCCCTCTTCAGTGCATTCTTCCTGGTCATTTCTCATAAAGTGCTTCTTAGTCTGGCTACCCAGAGGGGCAAGGCTGCACACAGGCCTGGGACTAGTTCCCTGTCTGCCCGGTGCGCACGTGTCAGAGTGAGCAAGGAAACATACAACAAGGACATGGCTGTGGTGAGAGATGGGGCCTCCTTGGTGGAGGGAGCCTGAAGGTCCGGCCTCCTGAGATAAGGTAACTGTGGCAAATCAGTAGGGTGAAAGAAAAAGCCCAAAGGATAAAGATTAGACACAGGTACAGACATTCCTGAGAAAGAAAAGGAAAACATCCTGTAAGTAGATGGAAATTTATTAGCAGCAGTAATGAGGGAATTCGAAATTTAAACAGACAATAATTCAATTAAACTAAAAAAGAGTGCATTAACACCGTCTAACATCATGAGTTCTTTAAGAATCAAAAACATCTCATAATTGGTAGCATGTGCATAAATTAGCACAAATTATTCTGGAAAACAACAGATCCTGTGGCCAAAATGTGACTGACCTAAAATATAGCTTCTAGTTAGATATATCTATAAATCCTATGTACTTGGCCTCTGGGAAACATGTACAGGATTTTCGTAATATCATTATTTAGAAAAATCCCAACCAGGAAGAGACGAGCCTTCACACGTTAGTGTATAATCACAGGGTTCCTGTGGGGACAGAAGTCCTTATAAACCCACAAGGAAGCAAAGGAAGCGTTACTACTTCTGGCCCCACTCAAAGGCTGGCATGCAGCCGTACCCAGTGCTCAGTGGTTTCCGTGAAATGTGACCACACTCAGGTAAAAACATTGGTTCTCAGGGGAGATGCTTTTCCTTCTGCAGTTTAACATAAAGGAAAATTGGTGATTGAGTCAGACTAAGAAGTTGAGGGAGACTGTGTATCTAGAAAGTGTGGGTGGTAAATGAGTTAAACCGTTGTGTTTCCACCTGTACTTCCCTGGATTCTGGTTCCAAATGATAAGGAGGATAAACGCAGGAGGCCGAGGAGAGCATTCTCCATGAGGAGGTTTCCTTCCTGAGAGTACAGGAGGCACTCAGTGACCCATGACGAAGATGCACTGAGACCAGTGCGCTCACCGGCACCGCTCACCCAGGCACAGGCAGCCCTCCAAACACCTGGGAAAGGGGCATGAAGTTGCTTAGTTAGGATGTTCCCTTCTAATCCGTTAAGAGAAGACCAAGGAGTTGTAAAACAATGCACTCAATGGTGCAACAAGAGTTTGAAATCCAAGTTTCAAAGCAAACAAGATTTTCAGTTTTAGTTTGCATGAAGAAATGGCCTTGCTATGCGAGCCTTGTTCCCCAGGCCCTGGCAGCCCTCTGCCCGCTCAGTGGGCTCCGTAGAGCCAGCTTGCCTAGGAATTCATGAAGAAAGTGGCTAGTGGGAGAGCAGGTAGGTGGCTCCTGTGCCTTAAGCTCCCTCTAAACTGAGGGCCAGTATTTTTAAAGAACCCTCCAGACTGACATTGAGCACTTAGTGTGTGCGTATTTTTTTCACCTAATTGAGGGGCTACAGAGAAGCAAAGAAGGAATTTGAAGGAAAGGATGAAAGAGGAAGATGTCTTAGCACTTTGACATTTATCTTACACGGCAAAAAGTCAGTAATGTTACAAATATCCAAGGTCAAATCCATTCCAGAAATAAAATATTTGAGTCTCTGCTGCCTCTATTGCACTAATAAATACAAATAAAAATTATTGGGTAAAAGACTATGTAGTAGATCACTATTTAGTGTCACAAATTCTTCCATATTAAATATTAGCATGTAAAGAAATGCTAGAAATCACAACACCTCACTGACTCTCTTGGCTTGAGAGTGAGTTTGACCAATCCTACCTCTCTAGAGCACTGTTGGTTTGTTTTTGGTGCTATGCTGTCCTTCACATATGTATAGCTAAATGTGCTCTAAACATCTGAAGAAAGTGTGACGGCTACTGCAGAAGAGGTCGTCAGTAAAGTTGGGAAACATTAGTGGAAGGAGACATCCAACTTCCAGAAGACCGAGATGTACAGAGACACAGATGATGTCATTAACCCAGACCAAACGTGCTTCTGTATGAAGCATGGAAGGGAGCAGTCTTGACTGGAAGAGTATGATTCAGAGGCCCATTAAGTCAGACCTCTGGGGATGTGGCTAAAAACTTTTAATGAGTTTGTTAAAATTGAGCGTCTATAGAGCCTCATTAAACAGATTCCCTGGTTAATTAGCAAGAGTTAAAACTGTACTTTGTCCTCTTGAAATTAGTGGATAATTGAAGGCTTAATGTATTAGAAGAATTAAGGGAAATTGTCAGGGACCCAGCAGAAACCTTTATTCACAAACTCAGTGGAAGACAGGAATGTGTAGTTTATGTGGGGAGAGCTGGTGGAGGAGGAGGCTCAGCAGCAAAGTTGCTTTTCTCTTAAATCTGCAGACTAATTAACTGCTTCCAGCTTCTGCCTGGTAACCAGTAATTAGGAGCTCCAGGACAAGCTTTTAACATTAAAGCACACGCTCCTCTTACCCTAATAGAATTTGGCATGATGCCAGAATGGGGAAATTTATACTCACAGATGCAAAAGAAATTAGGTTGATTTGATGTCTGAAATCAAAACAAAATTTTCACTGCTATATATTGTGTCTATCATTAATTGTAGCAAATGTGTATGGATCCATATTTTATCTAAAATTCGTATACCACAAAAGTTTTCTTAATGTTAGCACACATTTTATTATTTAAAAGTATGATGTACCGTGTATAGTACTGTGAACTTAAACTTTTTCACAACAAATTTCAGTGTTGTGTGTGTAGAATAAGGCTGTGCATTTGGGAAGCAGTAACAAGAATTGCTGGGCTGTGCTTCATTGTGTAAATCAGGTCATTTGTTTGTGAATTATGAGTGAGAGATGTGAGTTTGGTTCCCAGAAACAATAGAGTAAAGCCATGTAAAAATAATGCTCATCAAAATAAATACTGAAATGTTACACTAATTTGCCCGTAAGTTGTCATTATTGAAGTGAAGAATGAATGTGTTTATATTTGAATCTTCATTTCCTGTATCTGTTCATGAACTGGTAAATGATTCCTAGTAAGAAGAGAGAGTATCGGTTTAACATTTAAAAGCATAATCTTATCATAACAAAAAAATGTAAACAGCAGCATTTGAGATGTTTTACAACACTTGCAATAGAAGTGACATCAGCGGTATGGTAGAGTAAGAAATTCTACTTCTCATCTTTCATAAAGTGCCAAGTAGACAGTAATTAATGCTTAGAAATGGCTTTGCAAGACTGAACTGCTCAACTAAAACCTGCAGCAAAGCAAGAGAATAGAAAATGGAGAATAAACAGAGGGCAACAGACCAACCTGAGACATTTAGAAAATGTCAGGGCGGGAAAAAGAGGAGTCAGGACTGTCACCCTCACCCACACATGGCAGAGAGATTGTGACTTCCACCTGCTGGTTCCGTAGAAGACCTCAGCAAATTTCACCACAGAGTGACCAGCATCCATGCATGCAGTGAACCCTCTGCAGAGGGAGGCACCGCTGTGTCCTGCCTCCAGAAGGAGCCACTATTGCCTTCCAGGAAGGCCATAGCACTTCTTAAATCTCCACTCTCACCCTGAACCTCGCACTGTGGCCGTGCTGCCCACGTGCATCCTCCACGTCCTGACTGCAGCTGAGCTCTGTGTGCCTGTTCTTCAGGACCCTTGGCTGTAGCCACTGCAGTCTGACTGTCCCCTGCGGGTCATCCAGCTTTCCTTCATTACAGTGAAACACCCATGGTAGTAAATGTATAGAAGGAAAAGTTTAGTTTGCTCACAGTTTTGAAGGTTCCAGTCAGTGATTGCTTTGCCCCATCATGTTAGACTGTAGAAAGGCCACGCATCATGGTAGGAGCATCAGCAGACCAAAGCCAGTTATATAACAAGTTTGCAAAGCAAACAGAGAAAGGGGCAGTGCCATGGTTCCACAATATCCTCCAAAGGCCCAGCCCCCAGCCACTTAACAATTGCCTGCCGGTTACCAAAGGTCAAGTTTCACCATTGACCAATGTTGCCACCATATTAGCCATGCCAGCACCCCAGTCAACTTTGAGAGCTTTTCAGCATGCAAAGAACACTACCCTGGGACCCAGAGCTGCAGACATCACCTAGGTGTCAGTGTTACAGACCTTACCTGATGTGCTGGCATAAAGTGCCAAATGCCTGGGACATTGGCGCCATCACCACAGTGAGCTCAGGGAGCTATTTATATCCTGGATGTGGAGCTACTGCTGTCCCACACATGTCCACTTACACAACCTGCTGCAACGACTGTGCCAAGATTGCCAGTGCTGCGGACACTGGACCAGGCAAAGCGCTCATCCATACCCTGGTTCCCAGAGCAGCTGCAGAACTGTACCGTTCTGCTCTCCAGATCTGGTGTTTATTCTTCAAGTTCCTGTACCATGCTCAGAGTCTCAAAGGCAGCAGTGGAGAAAACAACACCCTGGCCACCAGTGAAACTGCTCTTCAGATCCAGGAGCTGTGGTCTTTCCACATGTGTGCCTGCTGCAGAGCACAGGTTCGTCTGTGGGGACTACGGTCCAGGAAGTGATACCACAGCGATTGTGAGCTTACTTAGGGGCAGATGTGTGAGCAAGCCTGGTACTCTTGGTTGCATTTCCCCTGCCAAAGAGAAATGTCAGAAGCAACCTTCACCTCTAAAGACCATGACAGCCCTCACTGCTATGGGTGACACTTGCAGCCTTGTCTGCTGAGACCCCTGAGATCTTTGTGGACCCTGACCTCAACCAGAAGAGGGCCAGAGAGAAATGTCACCTTCATTATAGCTAGAACAAGCACATCACTCCCAGCTATCAGCTGTAGCTGAAAGTCTTGGCCACAACACCCAGCCCATAGGTGTGAAAGAGGAGACTGCACCAACATATGGACTGACATTTACAAGAAGAAAGAAGGTATTTAGAAATAGATTGTTGCTCCTTCTGTAAATGATTGAAGGATGAATTAAACAAGGTCAAAATTAATCAAGGTCAACATTAAACAAGAACATTACAGAGAGAATATGTGTGTACACACTTTCCACATTATCATACTAGCCCTGGAATTCATCTGTGCTATTTTTTTCATAATGAATTATTCTTTCTTCTTTTAAAGAGAACAGAAAGCAACAAGATGCCCTATTTTTTATGATCTAAGCAAACACTGTTCTTCATATTCTAAAAGAGTATGTACCACACCAAAACTCACCACTGGAGGGAGAGAGCCATGGAAAACCTATACTGCCAAATTCATTTATAATTAATTTTAATATTTTTTAAAAATAATATCCAACCACACATTATTAAGAAAATTCAATTTTCCAGATGCTTCTGTAGAAATGTGGAAGAGATTCCCAACTGTGTGATTGATGGAAATTTCAACATAGGAAGAAAGACCTCAGAACAAAAGATACAAAATGCTTTCACAACCAAATCCATTGATACAGCAGTTAATGCAGTGTTAGACACTGAATTTAAAGACTGAGTGTTGAAACAATGAATTGGAAAAAATAAATTTAAGAAACTAAAGGATGTGGTAGATAAAATACAAGACATGCCAAAGAATTGCCATGAAGACATTTCTGGAATAAACATAGAAGATTTGAAAAATAGAAGCTCAAAGTTGGGTATTGGTGCATGGCTATAAACCCATAACTCAAAAGGCTGAATAAGAAAGATTGCAAGCCTTATCCCAGCCTTCATAATTTTACAGCATAGTGAAACCATCTCTTAAAATCTTTTTGAAAGTGCTAGTAATTCTGTGTGAAGATTCTGTGTTCTTTTTATCCCTTGTGCTGAAAAAAAAACTTCAATAAGTTAAAAAATTCAACTGAATGGCTCACTATTAGGTTCAAGCAGAAGAAAGAATATTAGAGTCTGAGCACAAGGTACAATCATACATAGAAAAGGATACATGAGAATCTATAAACAGAATATACGAGACCTCGGTACTGTATTACAAACAAGCAAATAAAGGACAATTGCACATGGTGGTGAGGAGCAGATACACTGGTAAGCAACACACAGAAGCTTTCCAGTTAAATCATATTTGAAAATATCTGAAATCTCAGGATTCAAATGGACATTCAGGTACTGAATGCAGCTATAGATCAAAAGAAAGATAACCAGAAATTTATTGGATATTATAGTCTACATGCTTAAATTAATGAAAATTTCATTAGAGAAATGTCAACTAATTTATAATAGTAAACTCAACAGAAACACAGCATATTTCTCAACAGGAAGTCTGAAAATCATGAGGACAAGGAATGATGTAGTTGAAGAAAAAAAGTAAAATAATTGCCAACTTTCACTATTACATACTACAAAGGCGTGTTTCAGTATTGAAAGGCATCTGCCATGCAAGTAGAAAGTAAAGAATTCATGACTACTCAAGTAACATTTCCTGGGGCGCTGAAAGGAATCATATTCTTAAAGGGGAATGTAAGCACAGGCAAGAGTACACAGGAAAGAATAAACATTATTAGGAGAATGAAATCATAAAAGAAGAAATATTTTTAAACATCAAAACTGACAGGAAGCGCTTGCCTGGCAAGTGCAAGGTCCTGAGTTCGATCCCCGGTACCCCAAAAAAGAAAAAAGAAAAAAAAAAAACTGACAGGCGTCTGGACACAGTTTCCTGCCATGACTCTATATGTAAAAGCTCTCAATTTTTATTAAAGGAACACATGTTAATAATTTAGATTAAAATAAGGAGCCAAGTCTATCTTGCCTGCAAGAAACACACCACCATCACGAATATAAACATACTGAAAATGAAAGTGGAAAATGATATTCCATACAAACGAATTCTGAAATCAAGTCTGAGTACTCACATGCATATCAGATAAAACAGACTTTAAGTCAAATTTCATAATAAAAGACATAAAAGCACTACATATTGTGATGAAACAATGCAATAGGAATCTGTCATCATTATAAATATACATTCAGTGAATGCTGATGATTTTAATGTTTTATAACTATCATCAATGAACCTAAAGAAAAGATAATCTCTGATATAGTACTTGTGGTTAAATTCAATGCTCTGTTCTCATAAATAGATGAATCACCCAAACCAAAATGCAATCAGCAAGAAACAATATAATTAAACTATAGTTTATCTCCGTTGTACTTAACAGATGTTTTAAGAATTTTCTTTCCAACAACAGCAGCTCATGAAACTTTCTCCAAATATTCTAAAATTGTGTTTTCAGCCTTACTTCAGCAAGTACAGAAAGATAATGTAAGCTCATTGTATATCAGACCACAGTGAAAGGGTAATAGATATTGATAAGGATAAAAATTACAGGAAATAGAGAAATACGAGGGAGTTAAACAATACACTTTTGAATGAGCGGTATCTTTGACACATGAGAAAGAATAAAAAATATATATACAGTCAAATAAACCAGAGATAATTACCCTAGAAAGTATGAAAGCTTTGAAATTTGTCCTAAGGTATTTATTGGTACAAGTACATATGTTAGAAATTCAAAGCAGTATCCAACAGGCAATCTAATGATACATTTCAAAGTAAGAAAATAATAAGAATTTAATCTTCAAAGCAGTCAAAGAATGCAAATAATAAATACCAGACCTGATGTCAATGAAATAAAAACTAAAAACAATACAAATGACTGAAGAAACGATGCAAAGAGAATGATTTGTTTGAAAAGATAAAATAAATTGATAAACCCTTAGTCAAAGTTACAAAAAAAGAGTAGAAGTCCTGTACTATCCATATTAAAACTTGAAACATTCTTTTCTGATTTAATGGCCAATATGAGAACAATTTAACAAGAAATTCTACCTGAATCACAATAGAGATTAATGTTCAGATGAGATCGGGCATGTTTAGGGTGGCATGGCTGTAGAATATTAATCTTCAGATGCCAGATGTTTCAAGAATTTCTTCCAATGTGCTTATATCAAATTTTTTCACATTATATTTTGTTATACATGTTTGCTTCCCAAAACAGGCAAAACTTTTAAAGACATGGTGACACATTTTGGTAATACACTGGATGAATAATAAGTATGTAATACACATGTTCCCTTAAGACTTTGAAACACAATATTGGGCGAGCCTGAGTAGAATAATGTTTCCCCAATGCATTGACAATCAGACACCTAAGAACACTATTTAAAAACTGGCAGGGCTCCTTCCCCAGCCTTGGTCCAGGGCCAGGCTGTGTGCTGTGGACTTGGCCTTTGTGTTTCAAGTCCCCACGGACTGAGCAAATACATATGCAGATGACAGACCACCTCCATGTCAAGATGGCGTGGATTCGTGAGGCCTCCGGTTGTTCACTGAGGTTTCACTGCTGAGGAGTAAGAGGTGAGTGTGTGAGTTTTATGGAAAATATTCAGAAAGGATTACAGGATAATATGGGTTTCTCCTTGTCAGGTCTATGAGACTACGGTCCACCATGCCATCCAGTGAAAGGAGATAAGGCACATACTCTACCTGTGTTTGTAAAAATTCTATATGTGCAGATCAGACTTTTGAGAAAGCACTTAAGATAGTAAGAACCAGTTAAAAACATCATTTGAAAAAATATTTGAATAACCAATTTGTAAATTTAGAGATTTCACCTAAAAAGTTAAAAAAATTAACAACATGAATTCAGACAATAGATAGACACATGGAAAGATGATAGACTAGCGATTATTATTCTCTAAAATTGGTAAAATGAAGGTGAGTCTTAAATACATTTAAAGTATTTTTAAAGCATAAATTTGCTTTATTACTAAAACAAAAACTATCACACAGTTCTGCAAAATATGGGTGTGATTCTTGACATGTAAAGTGAATTGGTAATGAAATTGATCATACATACAATGACTGATAGTACCTACAAATTAATTTCCAGCATTTATAGTAATACTATATTGTATATTATATTATATTTTAAAATATATTCTATTTTAAATGATCTACTTCCTGAAATTTTCGATACTTTTAAAAAGATAAGGACAATGTATTATAACATATGTATCAAAAATTATATGAAGTGACATGACACTGGAAAATCTGAGCTATTGGAGTACCTTTAAAGTATCACAGTATTTACGGAGAACATCATGTTTGATAAATAAACAACATTTGTTAAACTTTGTTAAATTAACATTGGTAACTTAGGAAGAGCAGTTGCAACATATCTGCATCAAGAATTGTGGCATGTTCATCCCATGTGTGCACTCCCTAAGCTGAATGTAAACCTATTGCACTCTAAACAAGTACAAATAAAAAATACATAAAATATTATGCGTACTTAAAAATGAAAAATATGTAATATGTAACATAAGTTAGTTAACATGAATTATATTATCCAGGAGGTCCAGGATATAGCTCAGTGGCATAGTGCCTGCCTGGCAAGCATGAGTTCATGAGTTCGATATATATGTATTTATAGGGGCAGGAATATTTTCATGCAAGTACACAAACTGTGCAATTAGATGCGGATTCCCTGGAATTTTCTGTTTTGACCATGTGGATTGCTGTCTAAATTGAAATCGTGGCACCTCTAATCTGATCATTTTAGTAAATGAGTGTAGCAATCTATGTAAGAAGGGGCTACAATGTAACAACTTTGCGGTGCATATTAATTTGTACATACGCTGCCTGGATTCATAGGAAGCAGAGGATGTATTTGCACCACCAGGTTGAGTCAGATGAGAGTAGGTTTTGCCTGCATTTCTTTGACGTGCAGGAGCTGGCAACGTTTGTGAGTCCAATTGTTTACTAACTGTAGTGGAGCATAGGTTTCTTATCTCGCATGAATTTTTGTCCACTCTTCTCAAAGAGTAAATCATCATGAATCTCAAAGTAAATTTAATGTTTTACACTCATTATTTTTACTCATATAAATCCTTTATCCTGAAACAGTTTTCATGAATATATTGCAAAATTCTACATAATGAAACGTATACTAAAGCTTTATAAAAGTTGTTGCTTTTTAATTTAAATATATGTTATAACATATTTAAATATATTATATTTAATGCAAAGAATTAATGGGTGAGAGTATAAATATGTGGGTCAATAATATATTTTCTATGTTTACAGATTATTTGTTGAAAATAATTCAAATATTCATGGGAATAGTGTTTCAATTATTCATCTTTTTCATACTATGGCTAAATATAATAAGGCTCCATGTAGTTAACATTAGCAATTTAGGTTTCTTATTTCCTGTATGATCACTTCAATTTTTAGTTAAACCATAATAATGACCATGTCAGCAACTCTGAATAATATTTGAATATTAAACAGAAATACTACACACAAAATTGGGGAAAAAAACCCATGGGAAATATAGGGAAGATAATAGAAGGACGAAAATGATACTCTAGTAGCTATGCTACTGCTGGTGATGGTGGTGATGAAATTGTAAATATTACAGCTGTTAGCAACGGGCTGTCCGAGTGGCCCTGGCAACACTCCTACTGGGAGCCGGTGAGTTCCATGTGCTCCAGGGACTGCTGACATGGTTATTGCTTTGTATGTCTTCTCTCTGACACGTGATTCTAGATAGGGTCTCCACAAAGGTGCAGCTCTGATGTACTTTGCAGAACATGAGAAGACAGGAAGTCATAGTAGTGTAATCCAAACCTGTTGAGAGGATTCTTCAGTTTTTGTCTTGTTTGTTGTTTGAGATTTCCTTTCTGTTAAAGTCTATCTTTAAATTTTTACTGTTTCTAGCAAAGCAAATATAAAAAAATCTTTTGGGAATGTGAAGAAGTTATGAAAATAATCAGTTTTCCTGAAGAAAACACATTGTCAGGGTTGTAACAATTCTGGAATCTGACTCATTTAGTTAGGAACTTCAATATATTTATATACTTACACTTATACTATGAGGTCTCATCTTGGTGACAACTGACTTTGTAAGTACATAATATATCTGAGTTTCAATTCAGTTTTGGAGAAATATTTTTTATGAATTCATGGATTCATATTATGTATTTTGTTCAGGCATATATACAAAGCTCAGACAAATATGTGAGGAAGAAAATAGGGATCATTTTTCAAAATAGTTTCTTACTTATTAAAGAGATGTAGTAGTTGAATAACATAATTTGAATAAAATAGTGAATTAAAATACCTTACATTTTGTAAAACATACCAGTGCAGGAACTTCTGTGAAAAAATAAACAGATGCCAGATGGAAAATTACACTCAGACCTCTACGGACTTCATCCTCCTGGGCCTGTTTCCCCCATCAAGGGTCGGCCTTGTGCTCTTCACTCTCATCTTTGCCATCTTCCTAATGGCCTTGGCTGGCAACCTGTCCATGGTCCTGCTCATCGTCCTGGACGCCCACCTGCACACGCCCATGTATGTCCTGCTCAGTCAGCTCTCTCTCATGGACCTCATTTATGTCTCCACCACCGTCCCCAAGATGGCTTCCGGGTTTCTATCTGGAGACAAGAACATCTCCTTCATTGGGTGTGGGTTCCAGGCTTTCTTCTTTGTGACTTTGGCAGGTTCAGAAGCACTGACCCTGATGTCCATGGCTTATGACCGTTACGTGGCCATTTGCTCTCCTCTGCACTACCCCATCCGCATGAACAGAAGAGTGTGTGTGCTGATGACCCTGGGATCCTGGGCAATGGGTGCTGTCAATGCCTGTGCTCACACAGTGTATGCTCTTCATCTCACTTACTGCAGGTCCAGGGCCATAAGCCATTTCTTCTGTAATATTTCATCTATGATGACCTTGGTCTGTGGGGACACCAGCTTCCAAGAGTACACTGTGTTCTTCAGCACCATTATTTTTCTCCTGCTCCCTTTCCTGGTCATTTTGGTTTCCTATGGGAAAGTTCTCCTTGCTGTCTACCGCATGCACTCCCAGGAGGGCAGAAAGAAGGCCTATTCCACCTGCAGCTCCCACCTCACCGTGGTGACTTTCTACTATGCACCTTTTGTTTACACTTATCTCCGGCCGAAGTCCCTCCGATCCCCAGCCGAGGACAAGGTCCTTGCTGTGTTCTATACCATCCTCACCCCAGCGCTCAACCCTGTGATCTACAGCCTGAGGAACAAGGAGGTGCTGGGGACCCTGGGAAGAGTCACTCAGAGAATCTGCTCTCTGAAAATGTAGGCAAATTTGCACCTCAGCATATTCAGCAGGAGATCACTACTTAAAAAATATTTAAGATCCAAGACTTAAACTCAATTTATCAGTAGTATTTCAAATTCATGAGATGTGAAGTAATAATTATTTATTCTGGTCCCTAATTTTCATTTATTTTATTGTTTGTTTCCCACCAAATCATGGGTATGTGTTTTTCACTAATGTGAGTTTAATATTTTCCTAACATGGAAAAACAAAATGGAAAAAACTGGAACCTTGAAAATCTGTCAGAATAAGAGTGAGATAAAGAAAGTGGCTGAATATTTCAATTTTTAAAAATAATATTTTAGAAGACATGATTCACTTCAAAGTCCACTACATTGGAACACACATGTACCCCATTTTTTGTTACTTCCTGAAGCAGTTTTGTACCTCTTTTTTCAGGGGCATCTTTACTTTTGCTATTGTAGCTCTTGTGGTGCCTTGAACACATTAAAAATGTTACCTCATTCAGTCCTTTTGACTTTGCGGGATGTCCAGAGTTTCCAGAGAGCTCAATCTGGCAAATCACGCAGATGGAGGGCACGCTGCCAAGTTTTTATAAACCTACTTCTATCATTAATGGGAACTGGCATTAACATGCACATAACTTTTGTCATAATTATACTTGTGAAAGATGGCTTGCAGAAATGCCTCAGAGAGAGGCAAAAATAATGGTATAAGTGTGTTTGCAGTGAGGGGAAATACTTTCAGGGTGATTGATGCACATACATGTAATCATTTTTAAAAGTTTAAGCATTCGTTGCATGTTGTGATCACATTTAATTAGTACATCAATTCCACAATTTCTTTTAACTCTTAAATTTACTAAATTAGCACACAATTAACATAAATATTTGCAATGCCAGGTCTAACTGAAAACAAAAATATTTTATTTATTTAATACTATCTTACACGTAAGGCACACTACAGTTTCTTTACATTTTATTTAATTTATAATAATTTACTTTCAGAGCATACTTTCACACATGTTGTAATATTGTTTTTAATTCTCACATACTCAGGGAAACTTACACCCATGGAGATTACAGAGGGATTATTCTCAGAATGAAATGCAACAATTTTGTACTTGCCCTGAGACAGATCTTAGATTTACATGATTAAAGCCTATAGGGGAAACACATACCATGCTTGTCTACAGTTCAATAATAATGTCTGGAAAATGCCAATTTGTGTTTTACCTCATGGTGAATCTGACAGATAACATCCAGGCTCTTGTGTACAGCAAGCAGATAATTGCAAGTTTACTTTAAAAGAACCAGTAACAATATTCACTCGTTAATGTAAACATGTGCTCCGGGAAGTTCTGTGCCCACAGAATCAAGAATGTGACATCAAGAGAAAAGGGGTGTTGTGATAGCAGGGAAAGAAAAGCTGTCACATAAATCAAGCTTTCAGATTTAAGACCTGTACATTCCAGCTCAAGTGCTTCTCACTGAGTCTCTGGATAATCCTACTCTGAGGTTTCCTTAATAAGCCATTGATGAGACTGACAGAAATGATTGATGGCATGCTGAGTCACCTCAACAGCAGGACACAAACATGCCTGTCTCAGAGTCCTTTCTAATTAAATTACATACATGAGAGGCCGTCTGTATGTGTGAAGCTTTAAGAAGCTTGGACTGGCAAAAAGGTCACTGAAGCTCAGGCCATGAGATATCTCATACTTTAACAGTTGTCATACAAGCTGAAACAAGTTTGATCAAGATTTCTAAACTGCAAAATCTAAATAGTAAGGCTATGGAAGCATCAGCAAAGGCCTGGCCAGGATGCAGTCAGGGCCCTCAATTCCAGAAATCCACCAGAGCATCTATGATCTGGGTAGTTTCTAACATATCTTACAAGCACAGTCAGCCAGCTTTTGAGCTGTATCTCATACTGTTTCCGACATTGAAATAGGAGCATCATTTCTGCTTAAGAGGCAAACATACCCCTTCTGTTCCCAGGTCAGATCTGCCCCCTCCAGTAACGCGTGGCTACCGCTGCTGGTGAACCTGTTTCACCTGGAAGGACGGCAATGCAGCACTCTGGGTTGTTTGTCTGGGCTGCAAGTCACGCTCTTCGGGAGTTGCTGGTGAAGGAGAAAGATATGATAGGCTTCAAGGTCTCTCTAAATGATCACTCTGTTCATTATCTGGACTAGAGGTAGCTTTTGAATCATCTAGGAGAATTACAAATGAAACAGAAAAATCTAGAAGAAATTATGGTATACCTGGGGACAAGAACACCAAGTGTGGCAAGCAAGAGTGTAACAATGTACTTAGCAGGAACAAAAGTTTTATTCATCTGGTTTAACAGGTTGGTTGTCATCCACTGGTTCATCAGTTAATACGGTTCATGCTCTCTCCTCTTCATTTTTGTGTCTTAGGTAGCTTGGGTTTTATCTTGGAAAGGTGAATCCGACCATGGATTCCTTTTACCTTAATGGCAGAAGGAGTGGTCTAAAGGGTCACATAAGTGAGAGCTTCTCCAATTAGGCTGTTAATTTTAGGGCTCAGCATACTTGAAGGTCTTGATTAAGACCTGGTCCCATGGGGGACTTTAGAGGGCCAGTTACCGTTAGTTTCTATGAGTGGAAGTGTCCTGCCTCCATGTTCCCAGAGGAGCTGTTGGAAGGTTTTCAGCTGGGTCACATGTTGAAGGAGCTGGGAGTTTGGGTGTGAGTAGATAAGTCAGATGTTACAAAGAGCCCTTCATAAAGAATCTCAAATGGGATGAGATTTGGTTTGAATTTAGGAGGCACCCAAAACCTCATTAAGGAAAATGAAAGCAGATCTAGAAACTTATGGTTAGCTATTTGACTAAGGTTCACTTTGATTGGCCCAATGCACTTTTCTGGATGTTTGAGGCCTCCAAAGAATTTTAAAATGGTGTTTACTTACCATTAATTGCTTTGGCAATTAGTTGCTTTGGCAACTCTCTGTGTGACTTGGGATATGGAAACCAGGAAAGAACTGACAGGAAAATTAAAACCTATGGAGAATTTAACGAGAAAAGCACGACAGAGAGAAGGCAGGGAACAATTTGCCCTTTCGCTCAGGATCCTGCCTCATGGGTTGAGTCACAAAGGGAAAAAAGTCTACAGAGACAAAGTGAAAGCCAGGGATTCCAGAGAGGTTTGGGGATGAACAGGAGCCTGGAATAGACTGGCAGGTGTTGAGAGCTGCAGGGAAGAAAACCATTTTGCTCTCACTGAATTTTTCAAGGGGTAACACCTGGTGAATGTCTCCAGCCCAAGTGCTCAACATGGCTCCTGAAGAGAGTGCTTAGTCACACAGCACTGGGGGAAGGGCTGATTGTTCAAATCCAGTGCTAAGAGCAGCCATGGGATGCCTTCACTTCCGGGTTCCCTGAGTTGCTTCTCTGTAGTGACTCAGTGGGAAACAGCCAGGGGAGAATCCATAGTGAGGGTGCTGTGGCCCAGGGGGGAAAGAGACATTTTGAGGCATTTGAAGTAAAGGCCACAGGTCCCACAGCCATGACCAGAGGGCAGCATCAGCTGGAATTGTCTTGGATTTGAAAACGGCAGCATTGGTCTCCTCACCCTGATATCATGAGCTGCTCAGGACCACATCCAGTTCAGGTCTGGTGTCTGACTGCTTCCTTTAGCAACTAGTGGGAGCAGAGACAGGTCTTCAACCTGACTTTCTCTCAGATCTGTAGATCCCAGAAGAAACGCACACAGTCAAGATCAGAGAGAAGTTTCCTCTCTCTTTGTTTATTTTGATATTTTGGATTTTTTTCTGTTTTTGTATGTTGTTTTCTTGCTATTGTTTTGTTTTTGTGAATGTGTGCATTATCTTATTTTTTATTTGGTTTTATTTTTTGTTTTATCTATTTTTCTTTGGATTTTTTCTCTCCTTTCCTGCTTTAATCTTCATGAGTTTATTGGCACTTGGATAATTTTTCTATGTCCTTCTTTCTTGTTTCCTATTGTAATAGCCCAAGTACCCAGCTGCTTGCTAGACTGACCCCACGCTTGAGCCCTGATTCACCTCAAACAGCTAAAATCATGTATGATACATAATTATTGTTCAAAGGCTCCTTGTTCTTTCTCAGAAACAATTCAAAGCACATTGCCCGTCCCTGCCAGAAACAGGACAGTTACCCAAGCATAAGGTCCCTGCTACACCTGTGTATTCATTGTGGTTTTTGTTTTTATATGCCCTGCATACAATGGGCTCAGGGCTCTCAATTCTCAGCCTTGAAACAGAGCCGTGAGTAGGGGCCCATTGGGCTCAACTATTAAAAGCACTACTAAATTCTAACTTGGCTGTTTGGCAGTTTATTGTTATTGGACCCGTCTCACTATCACTTCCTTAATTCATTATTTCTTTATTTCTTTTCCTTTTCTCCCTTTTCATTTTTCATTCTATGATGATTTTTGCTCTAGTATTTCCTCCCTGTATAACTTGTGTTTTCTTCCTTTTTTTAATCTTATATTTCTCATAAAATTTTCTCGTATCTTTCCTTAATCCTATAAACATCCATCTACTCTACAGTAGGTTTCTTTTACAAATTCTCTTGCCACCTTTTAATATCATATATGCCAAGTTTTCACTTTTTCTCTTTGCATTCCACCATTTCCAAGCACTATGCCTTCAATAGTATTGATACAGGAAAATAAATCTCCCAACCTGAATGATATCAGATGAATTCGTGTTCTCTAAAACCGAAGAATGAATTTGAGGAACAACGGAGGTTAAGAGTAGAATGTACTTATTGAGAGAAAGGCAGCTCCTGCCCAAGAGAGGGACAGAAGGGGGGCCCGAGTGGGTTCCCACGACTGTCTTTTCCAGGGACTTTTATAGAGAAAAACCATGAGGTGAGATGGGTCCAAGGTAGGGGAGATGGACAAAACTATGGTCAGCCAATAAGATTACAAGTATAATTGTCCAGGTAAGACTGAGTGGACTGGGATCAAATGGGGAAGCCAGTCACATAGCAAGCAGGCCTAGATACAGATCAGGGGCTTTTCCTGAGTGGGTCAGGCTAGTGACTCTTCCCGGCTTTTTAGAAGGTGGTTGTTACTTATTTAGAATATCAATCTCTGATGTTTTACACCTAGGGAGATAAGTGGGTGCATTTGTTTAGCACCTTTTGTCTTGAGGTCTGGCCCATAGGTCTGCTGGCTCCTTCAGGTCTGCTGGCTCCCTTGAGGGCCTGGCCCTGTCTGACTGCCTATAATATTTTTATCTAACTCAGCTGCCTATAACAGTATCAGCAAAAAGATTTCATCATCAATCGATAGTTGGATAACCCTACAAAATTGTTCTTCTCTACTAGGTAGCTATCATATTTAGTACATACTGTATTCAACTCAATACATACATTGTGTTAAATTTACAACGTAGTTATGGATTTCTTATCTACAGTTAAGGGTAGCACACAGTTATTTCTTACCTTATGTTAATATTCAGTTTGTCTTGGATAATAATACATTAGCTGATTTGTTTCATTCTAACAGGGTAACATAATTGTTGCTATATCTCTGTAAGTCATCACTCAGATTACATTTGCAGCATTAACAATGCTAGGTCACCTCCCAGAAACCACTTTTCTTTGCCTACCTACATTGTATCTTTCCACCCCAAATTAAGGAGGATAGATACTGAGCTGAAGTAGATGACAGGGAGCCACGCCCCAACTATATCACTGCAAAGCAGCTAAAGTGATGTTTAGACCATCACAAAATCTCTACATTATAAACATCCATAACTGTAAATAAGAACCGGAATGTATAATAGATAGAAATTGCTCAGAAGAAAAGGTGAATG
This sequence comes from Dinomys branickii, assembly GCA_004027595.1. Classification (NCBI taxonomy): domain Eukaryota; kingdom Metazoa; phylum Chordata; class Mammalia; order Rodentia; family Dinomyidae; genus Dinomys; species Dinomys branickii. Next base: position 18,857 of record PVLD010004429.1, read on the forward strand.
GGGCGGGGAGGAGAGAGAATGAAAAAAGTGTACAGTGGAGACAAAGCTTCGTGAACAGAGGGGAGGGGAATGGAAGGAACACTGAGTGGACAGTGAGGGCTAAATAAGAGGCAAACGGAAGGATTTCAGGGCTACAGGTGATCAGACCTCACACAGAACTCAAGATTCTCTGGGGCTACAACCAGCATCCTCTTGGGGCGGCCCTTATTTATTTAGTTATCAGAACAAGGGAGGGGAGTACTAAAGAAGGGCAAGAACCACTCAGAGACTTCTCCAAGTGAGGCATTATGTTCATTTAGGGCAGCTGTGTTAACTACAGCAAGGTCTCCACCCAGGAATGCGATGCCTGAGGCTACAGTATTTCCAGTTAAGGATGGAGCCAGGTGTTCTAGCTGTGACCTTGCCTTATCCTTTGAGGCTTCAAGGTTTCACCCACCATTGCAGCCCTCGGTAGGGACCAGTGACTCACAGAGTTTCACTTACTATGATCTGCTGCCCATGTCCAGACGAATGGCTTAGGCCTAGGACAGACTCACAAGCAAACATGAAAAGTTCATTGATTAATTTAAGCCCTGGCAGGGCTGGTTCATAGTGGTCTCCACAGTGTGAAAGTATTGCACTCAGAAATCCAGGAGACTAAAATTATATTGAAAGTATGGACAGCAGAAGGTACCAAAGTAAAGATTGTCAGTACTAGAAGACAATACATTGAAAAACCAACTACTAATAAACCTTCAAAGCAACAGGAGAACATCAAAAATGGACCAATAGATGCTAGATGGTGCAAAGAAGACTAAGCTAAGATTAATGGGAATAAATGAAAAATCAGAATGGAATATAAATGCCATAAAGGAACTATTCAAAGAAATATTGACAGAAAACTTCCTAAATATAGGGAAAATTAAACATAAACAGTAGGTGACACACCACATTGTACTCAGAGAGCCAGAAGCTCACCATAGGGACAAAATCTTAAAAGTTGTTAGAGAAATAAAATGGAACACGTATAAAGGTAATTTAGAGTTAGAGTCACGCAGAATTTTGTACATGAAATACAAAGGGTAGGAGGGGTTGGAGTGAAGTGTTTTGAGCCCTAAATTAATTAGATCTATGAACATATCAAATTAAAAAGAAATCTACTGCACAGCAAATTAAAACCCTAACAAAGTGAAGAAACAACATACAGAATGGGAAATGTTTTCACAAGCTACTGCTCATAGAGAAGACTGACAGTTAGACTATATAAAGAACTCAAAAAAGAAAAAAAAACACTAAACTCCTCAAAGTTCAGAAGAAACACAAAAATGAGCATCAGAAAAGGGTGGCTCAGGCGATGAGGTACAAATACCTAATGAACACACAAAGTGATTTTCAACACTTCTGGCCATTTGAGAAAGGCAGTTAATAGCAACTCTGACATTTCATCTTGCTCCAAAAACAATGTTCATCATCAAGAAGTCAAACAATAACAGAAGAGAGCAAGACTGCAGGGGAAAAGGAATACGTCTCTTTTTTATTTTATTTTATTTTATTTATTTATTTTTATTTTAAAAGAAAAGAATGAGAACATATTAACAAACAGACAGTCCTTTACAAAGTAGCCAAGAATAGAACAAGCACTACTGAATTACACACAAGGTGACAGGGAATTAACAATGGTTGTTGTATTACATATTGTTAACTTCAAAGTGCATACTCAGGAAAACAAATACAGACATGCAAGATTGATCAAATAATTAATCATTAACTGTTCTGTTCAATAAAGAAATAGAAGTCAGTAGTACAGCTATGTTAGCTATCCTGCATACACATTCATACATAAGTATCCCTTTCTTCCTTTTCTGTTTTCGCTCATCCCGGTTACTCTTTACTTTTGAGCAGTGTCCTTTGCTTCACGATGTCTATCATACCTCCTAATTTTTATTGACGCTTTCAGTTTCTTACACTAGTGATACAGTACGCTGCTTATACATGCACATTTGATTTATTTCACTTAGGAGTATGGCCTCTAGTTTTGACCATTTACCTATAAAACCCTCAAGTTTATCTTTCTTTATAGCTAATATTCAATTATATAAAAATGCCACCGTTTTTTTATCCAGTCCTCAGTGGATGGGCATTTGGGTTGCTTCCACAATTTAGCTATTACAAACAGCGCTGTTATAAACATTGGTGCATATATATCACTGTGATATGATGTTTTCAGATCTTCTGGGAAAATACCCAGAAGGGGAATAGCTGGGATCTCTAGACCTAGTTTCCTGAGGAATCTCCAAACTGATTCCATAGTGGTTTGACCAGTCTGCATTCCCACTAGCAGTGGAAAAGAGTTCTTATTTCTCCACAGCCTCACCAGCATTTGTTATTGGTTGGTTTCTTAATGATAGCTATTCTTACTGGAGTGAGATAAAATCTCAATGTTTTTTTTTTACTTTGCTTTTCTCAGGTCACTAATGATGTTGAGCATTTTCTCATGTATTTATTTGCCATTTGTATTTCTTTATCTGAGAAGTGTGTATTTATCTCAGATGTCCAGTTTAGGATTGGGTCTTTGAATTTGGACAGATACATGTTTTTTAATTCTTTGTATGTTCTAGATAGAAGAGCTTTGTCTGAAGGACAGCCAGCTAAGATTATTTTCTCCAATTTGTGGGTTTTCTTTTTACTCTGCTGGGGATTTCTTTAGATGTGCAAAACTTTTCAGTAAGATGAGGTCCCAGTCAATGATTTTTTATTATTTGGAGTGGCCCATCTCTGTGGACCTCTCTGTTGGTGGGTTAGACCTGTGTTATAGGACAGCCCGGGCTGTGTGGTCCTCTAGTTTGGGAGGTGAAGCCTGCCCTCCCCTGACCAGCTACCTGAGGATACCAGAGCAGAGGCTCCTGTCTGTCCACCATCAGATTCACAGCTGAGGTCTCCACCCTTTCCATCCATGGCCTGGAGACCCTGGTACTGAAGGCCATCATTCTCCCGCTATTGCAGTTGTGGTCTGGTCCATGCTCCCCATCAATTGTCTAGGGATCCCAGGTGCAGTATTCCACTGCCTTCTATCATCTCGGGATAAGTTTGGCATATCTCTATCTTGGGATAAGTAAAGTAGGGTCCCTAGAGTCCTTAGCTGAGCTGCCTGGATAGCTTGTAGTTCAGCACTTTTCACCTGACATCCAAAATGACAAGACATAGGAGCAAAATGCAATCCCAGAACTGAACTCCACCCAGAACAAGTCCAGGAGACACTGACATAAGAGAACTTAGAAGCCACATACCTGAAATCTCTGCAGTGATCACATCTGAAGTAAAGAAACAACTCCATCAGGCCATAGAAGAGATCAGACCAGAGATAATCCCTGAGGCAAAAAATGAAATGACAGCAATAATGAAAGAATTGCTCAGCACATCTAGAGAATAGATTTAAAAAAGTAGATGAACATAGGCAATGTATGGAAATGTTACATGAACGATATAGGAATGAATTATAATGCATGAAACATACTCAGAGTCCAGGAAATCAAAACTTCCATTGAAAGCTTGCAAAACCACTTGAATGAAGTCTAAGATAGAATTTCAGATCTTAAAGACAGCATGGCAGCTAGCAATTGTGAAAGGAAGGATCTCTTAAAATCAACAAGGATCCTAGCAAAATCAGTTCAACAATTGCAAGAAAAGGCAAAGAGAAATAATGTCAGACTAATAGGAGTGAATGAAATAGCAAGAAGTAATACAAATGACATAAAAAGAATATTTGCAGAAATAACAGCAGAAAATTTCTCAAGCATGGAAAAAGGACTACTTCCACATTGCAGGTGTAAATGTAAAATAGCACAGCTGCCATGGGGATCAGTGTGCACATTACCCCAAATCCAGACACTGTGCTCTGTGAGTCTTCCTGGAGGTGTTAAACTCTCCTATCACAGCGAAACTTGCATCCTCGTGTGGATCGCAGCCCCTCGCAACACTTGGTCAAGGGAGAGGCCACGAAATATTTCCTGGACATAAAATATTGCCAATTTTTTTAATGAAGTTAAAGGCATAGAGTATTTGTGTTAATTGTCTTTCTTTGCTATAAAAATTAACATGTTTTCCTCTCACTTGTTGTTTTCAGACACCATTCTTTGTCCCTTCAGACTGTACTTCTAACACTACTTCAGTTGACCTTTTAGAGTTGAAGGAGTGGTAGGACGCAATTTCTGGTACTGCTGTATTTATCTTTCTCCAAGTTCCACATATTTTCTGTCATTTTTTTTAATAACATCATTTTTCTCTTTCAACTTTGCCTTGAAAGTGATGTATGCTTTCCTCATTTGATTTCCTCATAGTGCCTGTAAATTTTCTTCATTTTCCTTTAGTTTTTAAAATTAGGATTCACCACATATATAGCTCCCTGGCATAGAGCCTGCCTGGCAATCACAAGGTTGTGAGTTGGATTACCAGTACAAAAAACTAAAGTAAACTAAACTAAGATGAGGAATAAAGTATCTTAGTGCATTCTAGTCATGTAAAATAGCTTCATTAAAAGACAGTTATCTTTCCACTAGTGTAGAAATTCAGAGCAAAAATGACACTTGTGATTTCCAAAATCAGTTAGATACTAATGCTAGTCTGCAGAAAGTAACATCCACATCATCACTTTGAAATACCCCCAAACACCTCGCTTGCTGTTCTCCTCACACCGCCACTGTTATTAGAGGGGAGAGAACACTCTGAGATGCACAGGAGTTCTTCATGGTGATCCTGTTGCACTGCTGTTAAGTAACCTACCATTCAGTGAGGAAATGTCACTTGCTATAACAATGCCATGTAATATTGAAAGTGTACAATATGAGAAAATTTAAATCTAAAAGATCTCATATAATCAGTATTTGGTATGACATAAACATGACTAAAAACACTGAGTGTCACATTTGGAAGAATATCACTCTCCTATTTACGTAGTGTTTCTTAAAGAGCAGCAACATCGCACGTGGTGCCCGGCTTGTGAGCTCTGCTAATGTGTCGGTAGAAAGTTCCAACACAACACTGTAGCAACCATGTGGCTCATCACTGAGAAGGACACAAAGCACTTTTGACCCAGGGCAAAGACACCAATGTTGCCATCTCTCCAGTTCAGCAAGAGCAACAAACAGGAAAGGAAGTAACAGACCATTGCGGAAAGTTTTCTGAGGTTCTGTGTTACATAGGATGGCGAGAGGAACTGGTTTTGTGTGCAAGTTGAGCTACTGTTACACAATTCCAGTGGTCCTGTTATGTTGCTATTGTTTTTTACCTCTGCAAGAAAGTGAGCATATTTGAGAGTATATTTTTACTAGTACATGCTGCACTGTGATGCCCTCATGTTGCCGAATGTACAGGACACGTCTTGATGCTTGTACTTGCCCTTAGTCTCCTCTCCCCTCACCCTTCTCCCTTCCATCCATGGCTTGGCTTCCTCCCCACTTCCAGAAGACCTATGGTATTCCCTTGTTTCCTACGAGCTCTCTTTTATTTCACTCTTTGTTTGAACTCTGGGTTTCTTATATAAGAGGAAAGCTGGCGTACTCGGAATGGTTTGGCTCCTTTGAAGCCTCACCACACAGCCCCTGATGAGTGTTTACCCAGAAGTAGAGGAGCTTCTGTTTAACACACACAGCTGACACTTAATCTACTTTGAAAACCATACTTCCTTTAGGATCCCTTTTCGTCCACTCTGTTTATTTTGATTTTCCTGCCTCCCTGCTCCTGCATTCTTTCTGCTTCTTGATTAATTGTGCACTTGAAACTCTTCACTGCAGCTTTCATTTTCTACATTGGTGAAGAGTTTCTGTTCTTGTTTACTTTTCTTCACCTTCTGTGTTAAGCGTATCTGATGAATTCCTGTCTTGTTCTCTGTTTTCTTGAAGTTCCTTGAACTCCCTTAGACAGCTATTGAAATTACTGGTCTGAGAGATAACACACTTGTTTCTCCATAGTCTGTCTTAGTGCCTTATTTTTTTAATTCTCTGTTTTCAAACTTCTGAATATTCTTGATGCTTATGTACAAGCATAATAAATGATTAGGCTTTCATTTATTTTTTACTTCAAAGAGAAAAAAATAGCAAAGTAAAAACAATAAAAATGATACAGGGTTTCAGAACAGAATGATAGGAATTAACAGTGATTGTTTTATTACATATTCTTATTGTCATTAAGTTGCACAGATTAACACATGTAAGAATGTAAGGTTGATCAAACCACTAAAGTGAATAAAAAATAATAAAAATATTACGAATGACACAAAGCTTCACTAGATAAGATGATAGGAATTCACCAATTGTTGTTATATTGCATATTGTTGTCTTCAAATTAGTTGCTCAAATTACCAGATATAAGAATGCAAAATTGGTCAAAATATTTAAGCATTAACTACTCCTTCCAATAAACCATTAGACATCAGCAGTACAGTTATCCCAGCTGTCCTTCTCTCTCTCTCTCTCTCTCTCTCTCTCTCTCTCTCTCTCTCTCTCTCTCGCTATCTATCTATCTATCTATCTATCTATCTATGTAATTTTCCCTTCTTTCTTTTTATCCTTTCCCTCGTCCAGATTGTTCCTTCCTTTGAACTATTTCTTTCCCTTTCATAATATCTAATTTTGGATTATATTTATTCTTTCTGGTTCTTACACTAGGGAGACAATATGATGGTTACTCGTATGGGTCCGACTTATTTCACTTTTGAATTTGGTCTCTAGTTGCATCTGTTTACCCAGAAAAGCCTTGAGTTTATCTTTTATATGGCTGAGTAATGCTCCATTGTATAAAAATACCACATCTTTTTTTATCCATTCCTCAGTTGATGGGCATTTGGATTGTTTCCAAGATTTAGCTATGAAAAACTGTGCTGTTATAAACATGGGTATACATATATCACTGTAGTGTGATATTTTTAATTCTTCTGGGAAAATACCCAAAAGGGGAACAGCTGAGTTGAGTGGGACCTCTAATTCTAGTTTTGTGAGGAATCTCCAACTTGATTTACACAGTGGTTTGACCAGTCTGCACTCCACCAGCAACAGAGAAGCATTCCTTTTTCTCCACAGTCTCTCCAGCATTTGTTATGGATTGATTTCTTCATGATAGACACTTTTCTGGAGTGAGATGGAATCCCAGTATTAATTAGCATTTCTTGAATGACCAATTATGTTGAACATTTTTTCATATATTTATTTGCCATTTGTATTTATTCATCTGAGAAGTGTGTATTCATCTCAGATCCCCATTTTTGGATTGGGTATGTAAATTTGGGGGACCTGATTTTTTTAAATTCTTTATATGTTCTAGACAGAAGTCCTTTGTGTGAGGGGCAGTTGGCTAAATTTTTTTTCCAATTCAAGGGTTTTCTTTTTACTCTGTTGCTGATTTCCTGTGATGTGCAGGAAATTTTAATAAGATGAGATGTCAGTTTTTGATTCTTTGAAGTAGGCGCTCATTCTTTACAAGCTGTCTGTGTGCCGCTCTTTCTCAGAGGGAAGTCCAGAGATGGTGCACACACTACTGCTGGCAATAGCTTGGCTCTGTCCCACTGCAGTCACTTGGGCACGAGAGTGTGGCTCATGCATAAGTTCACCATGAGTCCTGGGATGGCTTCCATGTTGGCAGAACTCCCAGTCTGGATACCCTCAAGGAAAGACCAGAGGGGAGTCCCAGGGTTTTCCAGAAACTTGTCCAGGAACACAAATCTGGACTTCTGTCTTGGTGACACAGATAGTTCTTTTCTAAATTCCCTGCAAGAACAGAGAAGTTTTCTTATTGCAGGAGAAAGGCAAAGAGATTACACTGCACTTTCTCTGGATCCCCTGTGTCACAGAGGGTGGTGTTTCTCATGGGTCTTGGCAGCACATATCTCTCAGGTGGTACCTGAACACCTGGTAATTTTCTGAATGAAGGACAATATGCTGACCCCAAGATTTCCCACTTTTCCCCCAAATTCACAATGAGGTGGAAGCTCCTGAGCCCATCTACTGGGTCAGAACTGTTAACATCTCTTACCAGGCTCAGTGCAGGGTAGACATTTTCCTGACTGCAGAAAAAGTAGAAGAGTCTTGATTGGACAAAGGATGATTACTGACCCTGGGGGCTGCCAAGGCCACCTCAATGATTAGGGCACACCTGCCGCCTGGCCAAACACTTGCTACCTATCAGCAGGCCTGCTGGTGACTCTCAGTAGGACCCTATCCACACGAGAGTAGAACCTTCTCATTCTATATCCTGGATGTAGGTCTGCACTCTCAGAACAACTCAACAACTCCCCGGGACTGGGGCACCACCACTCTCAGTCTCCTCACAGACTCCTGAGAGGACATAGATGGATTATCAATGCAAGAGCATAGAGTTTTTAATGTACAGAGATAAGAATAGGTTATGTTTTTCTGTCTCATTGATGTCCACTGTCAGGGTTTTAAATTGCAGAGAAAAGAATGATCTTGTTTATCTTTTATGGAGTTGGTGTAAGTAAGTCTTAGAAATTAATGCATTGTACATACAGAAAGCAATATTAAAAATAAATTACATGACATAAATAATATATACCAGGTTAGCAAAAAGCTTTGAGGTCATATATTAGCAGTTTTCCTCTGTGTGACATAGGGAACAATACTCACTTTTCTTCATGCCCTTAATTTTCAACCTAGAAAGCAGGTGATGACATCAGTCACATTTACACTTCATATTGTAATGGTACATAAAAACTGCCTGACAAGAATCACTATAAATGCTACATTCTCCAAAAGTGTTGTTTCAAAATGCAATTGGCTCACTTCATTTTAAATACTCCTTAGGATATTGATGCATAAACTTAACTTTCTTTTTATATAACACTAATGTAGGGAAATTACAATATCTTTAAAAAGTTAACAAATTCCAGAATTTAGACTCATCTTCAAGAGTAGAAATTAAATCTGCTGGTGTTTTACATTGACTTGTTTTATCAACCACTTTTTAAAAGCTTCCTTTACCTCTCTGTTCCTCAGAGAGTAGATGATGGGGTTCAGCATAGGGGTGAAGATGGTATAGAAGGCTGACACCACCTTATCGTGGTTCGATGACCTGTAGGATTTGGGCCTCATGTAAATAAAAATGGCAGCACCATAAAAGAGCCCCACGACTGCTACATGGGAGGAGCAGGTAGCAAAAGCCTTCTCGCGGGCCTCTGTGGAGCGCATGCGCAGGACAGCAGCAAGGATGAGGCTGTAGGACGTCAGGGTGAGGGACAAGGGAATCAGTAGCATCAGGAAGCAGCAAATGTACATCACATTCTCAAAGACTGAAGTGTCGGTGCAGGCCAAACGCAGGAGCACTGGGGCCTCACAGAAGAAATGATCAATCTTATGTCTGTTGCAGAAGGGGAAGCTCAGGGTAGCTGCAGCTTGCATGAGCCCATCAGCTGCCCCCAGGAACCAGGACCCCAAAGCCATTCTCAGACACAACCGCCAGCTCATGAGGGCAGCATATCGCAGCGGGTGGCACACAGCCACATAGCGGTCGTAGGACATGGCTGCCAGGAGAAAACTCTCTCCACCACCCAGGGTGAGTGAGACAAAGATCTGAAGACCACAGCCAGCTGGGGAGATGGAAATCTTCCCAGCCAGAAAGCCATCAGCCATCTTGGGTAAAATGGTGGAGGTGAGCATGAGGTCCATGAGGGAGAGCTGGCTCAGCAGGAAGTACATGGGCGTGCGCAGCCGGCAGTCCTGCTGGATCAGGAGGACCAGGAGGGCGTTGCTCAAGAGGGAAGCAGTGCCTACAGTCAGCACCAGTGTGAAGAGAAAGAGGTGCAGTCTCGTGTTCCTAAAGAGTCCCAGGAGAATGAAGTCTGACGTACTGTTCCTCTCCTCCATGATTTCTGCTGGTTTGATTCTGCAAATGGAAAATGGAGAATAAAGTGTCTCATATCAGCTAAAAGTTTTGTTTCATAATTTGTTTATACTTATGGGGCATAAAATTAAATGTGTGATTCCACACGCACCCACCTTCCAGCCCAGCCGGCCTCCCTTGGTTCATTATTATTGTGCTTCTCTCCCACTCAAATTCCTGCGCACTCATGTGGGCGTGCGTGTGTGCCACACAGCAATAAACTGGTAGAAAACTACGCATAAAAATAGTTTCAAATTTTTAGTATTACTTAATGATAGAGTTAACTTTGTTCTTTTAAAATTATTTGTGTTAGCAGCATTACGTTTTTGTTATTTATGCTGAAACTACAACGATCAGGTGAAGAAATGCTGACAGAGTTCTGTGATTTAGATTTTTTTGTATCACAAATGATTTATGTTTCACTTTAGGAAGCCTAAATATTTTCAAAATAAGTTTTCATAAAAATGAATAGGAGTTAAATTTTAGTACTATGGTTTCCAAAAAATGAAAAACCGCACATAAAGATGAATTAAAAGACTTTCATCTTTTCATCAGTAATAACAATGCCCCAAGTAATTAATTGAAATTTCTTTATTCTTCCTTTCAGTAAAGTTCTTTTTCCCTGATTTTCTAAAAGTATTTCTGCTTCTCCCTTGATTTTTTAAATGCAAATGTTTCTTTTCTCCTCCTGCTCTGAAACTTTCATCACTGGATCACTCACTCCACCTACATGAAATAATAAATGCTTTCCCCAGTTTGGCTTGGGCTTGTGGACATGACCTGCCTATCCCACCTGACCACATGGCCATGCGTACCTGTGGAAACAAGTGAGACGGGAAGGGAGTAGGAAAGACTTTGATGCTGATAAAGGCTCCAAGAGACCAGCAGGGACTCTGGTGAGAGAGGTGCTGAGGGGGACAGCAGTAGGTATCAAAGGTTTCATCTCTGTGCAGCATTACCGTTAGCCGCAGGAACAAAACCAGCTTGAAAACATATGTATTTAAAGTAACGCAGCTAATATTTGATCCATTGTTTATTAAATGATAAAGAAATTAATAAAATAAGCAAATACAAAGTAGCATGCAAAAACAATAACTTTTTGATATACTGATAACAAATTTGACAAGGAAGCCATTCTAACAATCACATTCACAATCAGTAAAATTTACCTAGAAATAAACTTGGCAAAGTGAAAGATGTCTGCAGTGAAAATTACAAAATACCAAGGAAAGATATTCAAGACAAAACAAACATGAAAGGAATAATACACGGTGTTCTGGGGTTGGAGGATTTAATATTGTCAGATTGTCCATATTATGCAACATGAGCTACAGACTCACTGTAATCACTGTTGGAGTTCAGATGTCCTTCTTCACAAAGTTGAATGTCGATTTTAGTATTTGCCAAAGAACAAAAGCTATATCACAGGTAGAAAATATCACTGTTATCATTTTCTATCTGAGAGATGAGGGGAAAGTTAGTTATCCTTGTTTGCATTTTTTACTTGCATTCAGTTGTCAGTCATAAAATTATGTTAATGAATGAACTAAATGACATTTTACATATGAAAGTATTTTAAAAATTTTCAAGTCGTTATATATTGAGAGGAAATGTTTTATATTTTAGTTTACCTTTTTATTCTAGATTACATATTGCCATTTTTCCTAGATGCTGGAAAGATAAAGCAGAACGTGTGAATTTGGCGATTTGACTGAGGGAGGGATATGGCAACCTGAACTTGAATTCATTTGTCCGTAAAGAATAAATTCCACATTCTAAGCAGTTACGATTTCTAAAATGAATGCTTTTAATCTAGAGGTAGAAGAAGGGGAAGAGCAAAAGATTTGTATGAAAGAGAGAAAAATGAGAAAAAGAATTAAATACATAACATACACAGAAATTTATAGGTAAGTAATACTTTAATTCAGAGCCATTATTCTGAAAAAATAGCAAATAAATTAATATTCTATAGTTTGAGAATTGCCACAAATAATATTTAACAAAGCTCACATTGCAGAACACTGTCGTGGTCAAATAATTTAATAGGAAATCAGTTTGCATACACCGCTCCATTGTTTTTCCTGTATAAGGCTGCTGCAAGTTCATAAGCTTTGCTATGTCACCCAGAAACATTTTTTAAAAGTTTTTGGTACTGGGAATCAAACTCAGAACCTTGTGCTTGCCAAGTAGACACTATACCAATGAGCTATCTTTATGGCCCCAAAACCATTTTTGAAAATGTTTCTTTTGTCATTATAAACAATAGCTGTATTTGCTTCCTATTTGAAACATTTCTCAATTAAAATGCTGTTAACTCTGAAAATTATGAAGAGTGGACATATGACTATGATTACATTTTAAAAATCAATTAGTACAGTGAACTTCTAGGCAATTTGTTAGGTTATGTGAATAAAACACTTCTGAAAAATTTTGATACTCCAGCAGTAAAACTATTGAATCTGCAATAGCCCTGGACAATGACCTGTGTTTTCAGGCAAGTATAACTTAAGAGAAGACTGTGTAATTGAGTTACTTACCTTAATCAGGGAGGAGATAATTTTGAGATCCATAGAGGCAAAACTGCTCAGTTCTTTTGAGGTTAATGGACTACAGGGAAAGAAAGTTTAGGGGCTCACACTGTTATTTTTTCCTTTTTTTCTTTTTAAATTTTGTTAACATATTTTTACTAGTACATATTACAAACCATGCAAATAAGTCTCCTTTGAACCAAATGGGACAAAATTTTCCCTTTCAGGGACATGGAATACTTTTCTAGTTCAGTACATATCATCCTCTACAGAAAGAGAAGATTGTCTTCATGTCTCTGGCCGTTGTTCAGAGGTATTAGAATGTCATCCAACAATCACTTTTTATGTTCCTTTTGCCTCTGGACTTCCACAAAGAGACAGTCTCTCTCTATGGCACAACATATTGATGTAATATAATGAAAACCACACACAGCCACAGGATTCATTTAAAAAAAAAACTAGGAGCAAAAGAATTTGACTGAATTGCTTTATATAAGGGTTTTTACTTTGTTTGTCTACATATGCAGAAACTCTGTCTTACATGCTCAAAATTTGATATACACAATAGGGGATCATTTATCCTCTAACATTTGTTGAAGCAATGTTACAAGGATCAGCTGCAGTTCAAAATTCACATTTAAAATGTGAAGAATAAGATAAATATCAATCATTGGTATGACTTCCTAAAATAATAGAAAATAAATCTCCACCAATTTACTCACCTTTGTAGCAGAAAATCATCACCAATAATGTCCATATATATGGCTGTGACTCTCTGGAGGGTTCATTGCAAATGATTGCTTCAACCACTGCCATGGACACCACACTGCTTTTGGCCTCCTGCCATACTTAGTTAAAAGTCCTAGATGACCACCGAAAATTTTCTATATCTAAAAATTACCCCTCTAGGGAAACACCACATTAAAGATGAAACAATTTTGGAAAGGGAACACAGCTATGAATGTTTTCTAAGGGCAAATGAACTCAATAAATTAATGTGGGATCCTGGTCTCACTAAAGAAAAAGGTCTGTGTTCAAGGAGGTGCAAAGTTGTGGTGCTGTTAAGCACAGCAAGTGCAGTGAATTATGAAAGGTGTAACATGCGGTTCTCCTCAGGGATAATCACTTACTTCCACAAATGTGACAAAACTGCATGAAACAAAAATGTTATTTAATTTTCTGATATTGCAAAATGATTATGAAAATATTTTTGTTAGGCATTGCTACATCTCTACATGCTAGTAAATATTCCTAGTATTTTATTTTATTTTATTTTATTTTAAAAACAAAAGAATGAAGACATGTAAACCAGAATAACACAAAAACAGTACAGGAAATACAAAATTATAGACATGATAGTAGGGAATTAGCACTAGATGCTGTATTACATAATGTTATCTTCATATTTGTTAACACAAAAACAATAAAGGTAATACCAAATTATAGAGAAGATAGTAGGGAATTAGCCCTGGATGTTGTATTACATAACGTTATATTCACGTCTGTTACTGAGTTATACAGATGATTGCTCGTTCAATTAATTGATTTTCTCCATCCTCATCTCTGCTATTCTACAACCGAATCAGTCGTCTTCCCTCTGGTAATAACTGTACCTTTTGGTTTATGTACTCCCTTGGGCTTTCACATTGGGAAGAGACATGGCTGTTCAAATTATGATGTGTCAAAAATGGGTATACATAAATTGCTATGGCAGGAGGTGGAGAAGCACCCATCCTCAGAGATAGTAGATAGGCAGGGAACCAGGTTCACTACAGCCAAACACCAATTGGCAAGCCCTCAAGGCCATTGGGAGTCCAGTCGAATAGGCAGGGTTACCCAGCAAACTGCCAGGCTCCACCTTGATACAGCCCATCTGGAGGCCACAGTTTTGCCCTGGTGGACTGCCTGGCTCTGCCTGGTGAGGCGCTCCCGAGGGCATGGTTGAGTCCACAGGGTCGCTCCCACAGACCACCAGGCTCTGCCCTGTTGCTGTGATGTTGGGGGCCCAGTCAAGTCCACAGAGGTGCCCGCTCAGACTGTGAGCTCTGTTCCAGTGAGCTGCTTACAGGGGCTCAGTCGAGTCCACAGGCTCGTCCCCCTGGAAACTAGGCTCCAGCCTCTTACTGTGCTGCCGGGGGCCTGGTCAAGTCCACAGGGTCACCCTCATGGACTGCCAGGCTCTGCCCTATTCCCGCACTGTCGGAGGCAGTAACCCTGGGAATTGCTGTGGCCCTGGGGTTGCTGCCACTGCTCTCTGATGCTCTCTGCTGGTAGTTCCTCACACAGTGGAGAGGTGGGAGGCCACAGCCTTAGGGCAGGCATAGAGCTGGCTGTGGTGGGCTGTGTACCGGTTGCTTTGACTCCACCTTGCCTCCAGGCGCTGATGGGAAAGGGTGCAGCAGAGTGAAGATTCTGTTTTAGTGTCTGTTGTAACTTCTTATACTCACACTGGATTCGACAATACCCCCAACTGCTGCTACCTCTTTTCCAGGCTTCTCTTTCTCTGCTCTGGTCCTGGACCAGCTCTCAGAACTCTGCTCTCCCCTGACTGAGTCGGGAGGCTCCCATGAGCAGCGACCTCTGAAGCGGAAGCTGTCAGTGCTGGAATGAGCGAGTGGGCCGAGGGTGTGTTTGAAGTAGTGGCTCCCTCCTTCTCTGCCTCCTCTTCCTCGCACTGGACCACGGCAGCTGTCTGAGCCCATTGTCCAGGAGAGGTCTTGTTTGCTCTTTCTGAGGGCTTTAGTTCTCATTTTAGATCTTTTCTGAGTCGGGGGGACCCATTTCTCTCCTTCCTGTCTTTCTCATGTTGCTATATTCCAGCATCTGGGTGGCAATATTCCAGGAAGATTTTTCTCTGCTGCTTACCCGGTTGCCATCTTCCCAGAAGATTAGTATTTTAAATACAGTTTTGATCTTTATTAAGATTTATTAACCTTGAGAACAGTATTTTGATTACCTTGTACATACTACCATTACATTAAGCAGAGCAAAGTATGTCAGTGCGTGAACACAAGGTACAATAGCACAGAAGAAAAGACTATGAGAATCTATAAACACAATCTACAAGAACCTGGTACATTACTTTAAAAGAAAGCCAAACATAAGACAATTGGAAGCGGTAGTGAGGAGCAAATATATTGGGTAGGGACAGTATATTCATTTTTCCAATGAAGTGATGACTGAAATTTCTAAAATCTTAGGATGGAGATAGACAGTGAGATACTGAAAGTAGTTATACACCAAAAGAAAGATAACCAGAAAACAATTGCCCATTGGATATTGTACTCAAAATGCCAAAGTTATTGAAAGTTTCAGTCGAGAAATGTAAACTAAATTATGATAGTAAACATATCAGAAATAACAAATTGCTCAGCAGAAACGCTAAAGGTCAAGAGGACAAGAATTGAGGCAGTTCAAGAACAAAATAAACATAATTATCAATTTTGATTATGACAGTATATCCTACAAAGGAATCTTTCAGCATTAGAAGAAAAATAAAGACCTTCCACAATAAGCAAAAATTAAACATATTCATGGCTACTCAAGCAAATATACATGAGTCACTGAAAAGAAGAGTATTATCAAAGAGAATATAGAGAAATAAGAGCACACAGGATGGAATGAATATTATTAAAAGAGTAAGCAAAACAAGAAATACTTTTCAACAGTAAAATCTGACATGAGTCAGGACACACTATTCTACCATGACTCTATCTGTAAATGTCCTTAATTTTTAATGAAAAGGCACATATTGACAACTTGGATCAAGTCAAGGAACCAGCTGTATCTTGCCTATGAGAAACATCAGCATCATGAACACGCATATAATGAGAATGAAAGGATGGAAAATGAGATTCCAAACAAACTAATTCTGAAAGCAAGCCACAGTTCTCACACTCTTATAAGATAAAACAGACTTCAAGCAAAATTTAATAAGAAAAGATGTAAAAACACTGCATGCTATAATGTAACAACTCAACTAGAATCTCTCCTGATCTTAAGTATATATTCAATTAAGTCTGATGATTTCAAATTTGTAAAATAAACACCAGTAAACACAAATTAATGACAAGCTCCAACACAGTACTTGTGGCTAAATTCAATACTCCATTCACGTAAATACATGAGTCATCCAGATGAAAAAACAACAAGAAATTATATCATTAAAAATTAGTATATCTAAGTTGTATTTAACTGACATCTGCATTTTCTTTTCAAAAACAGCAGCTCATGAAACTATCTCTAAATACTCTAAAATTGTGTTTTAGGACTTAGTTTAGAAACTACAAAAAGATATTAAAGCTCATTGTATATCAGATCACAATGGAAGGGTAATACACAATGATAATAATAGGAATTATAGGAAATAGAGTAATTCTTGGAGCTGAAAAAATACACTTTTGAATTAACAGTGTGTTTTGAAGACATCAAAAGGAAGAGAAAAAATTCATAGAAACAAATAACCTGGAAATGAAACACTTTATGAGCTATGGAAAACTTTGGAGGTAGAAGATATTTATTGGTATGAGTACATAAGCTACTAAAACAGAAGTACCAAACATGTAATCTAATGATACATTTCAATGTAACGGAATAATGAGAAGTCAAACTTCAAACCAGTTGAAGAATATAAATACTAAATACCAGAGCAGAAGTTAATGAAATAAAACCTAGGTCAGTGTAAATGACTGGTGAAACAATGAAAAAAGAATGGATTCTTTGAAAAGATAAAGCAGATTGATAAACCCTTAGTCAAAATAACAAAAATTTAAAAACCCTTTTTTATCCATAATAAAACCTGAAATACTCTTTTGTGATTTAGTAATTATTGCCATAGGAGAACATTTTGAAAAAAGTGGAACCAAATGCAAAATTTTCGAGAGCCAGATATTTCAGGAATTTCATTCCAATGTGCTTCTAATATGCTTAAATTTTTCACATTGTATTTTAATGTAGAAATTTGCTACCCAAACAAACAAAACTGTCAAAGACATAGAGACACTTTCTTGCAATGCACTGGATGATTAAAAATCTCTAAAATATGATTCCTTAAGATGTTGAGATATAATGATATTGGGAGGGTCTGAATGGAATAATTTGTTTTTCTCACTGAGTTTCCTTAACACACCTAGGAACATTTTTTGAAACCAAACAAGGCTCCTTCCCCAGCACTGGCCCAGGGCCAGCCTGTGTGCTGCTGACTTCGCCTCTGTGGTCCAAGTCTCTGTGGTCTTTCCTGAGCGAATAAATACTCAGACCTCAGGCCACCTCCATGTCAAGATGGCCTGGATTTTTGAGGCCTCCAAGTGTCACTGCTAAGGAATGCAGGGATAGGAGGTGAGTGGGTGGGCTGCCTGGAAAGCATTCAGGAAGGATCAATAGAAAATATGGCTTTATGTCCATGAGGCTATGGTCCACCATCCAATCTAGTGAAAAGAGATTAGGCATATATTCTAAATGTATTTTTTAAAAGTTCATTACATGAAGTTCAGACTCTTGAGAAAGTATTTACAATAATTTTGTAGAACCAATTAAAAGTTTTAACTGATGAAATATTTGAATAAGAAAATTTTTTTTCTTTTTCATTGCTGGGGATCGAACTCAGGACATTGCACTTGTGAGGCAGGTGCTTAGGCAACTGAGCTATATCCCTAGCCCCTGAATAAGAAATTTTAAATTCAGAAGTTTCACCTGAAAAACTGAAGAGAAAATGTTGACTAACATCATTTCAAAGGATAGAGGGATAGATAAAAGAATGACAGATGATTGATGATTCTTCTCTAAAAATAGATAAAATAATGGCGATTCTTAAATACCTTTCAGGTATTTTTATAGCATGCATTTGCTTTGTTACTAAAACAAAAACTATCATACAATTCTGCATAAGGTGAGTGCGATTCCTGACACGTGAAGTGAATTGATAATGAAATTGATAATGCACACAATTACTTTATGTTAATTTCCTGGAGCTATACTACGACCAGATATATATCAAATGGTCCTCTTCTTGGAACTTTTGTTACTTTAAATAAGATAAGGACAATATATTGTAAAATATGTTTTAAAAATTATGTAAACTGAAATAACACTAAAAAATATGAGCCATTAGAATGTCTTCCAGAAATCAAAATATTTATGGAGAGCACTATATTTGATAAATAAACATTGTTAAACTTAGGAAGAGCAGTTGCACCATGTCTAGATCAAGAATCAAGGCATGTTCATTGGACTCCCTGAGATGAACAAAAACTTATGAACCCTAAACAAGTTCAAGTAAAAAATAAATGTGATATGGAAATTTGAAAGTGAGAATTCTGTGATGTGTAACGTAAGCTAGTTAATGTCAATTATATCCCTAGTAACAAAAATATGTAAATACATGATGTGTTCAATTAGATGTTGATTCCCTGGAATTTTCTCTGTTGGTCATGTGGATTGCGGTCTATGTGGTCATGTGGACTGAAATCGTGCAATATTTAATCTAATCCTATTAGGAAATCAGTATAGTAATCTGTACAAAAATAGAGAAGTTCAAAATTGCCTTTAAAGGCAGAAGCTACAACTTAACAACACTCCTCTTAGTATTAATTTATAAATATGCCGCTTGGATTCATAGGAAGCAGAGGATGTTGTTAAACCACTAGGCTGAGTCAGACATTGCCTGCATGCCTTTGAAATGTGCAGGAGCAGGCAGCATTTGGGAGTCCAAATCCCCAATACCTGCAGTGGGACATAGAAATCTTTATCCCATTTGAATATCTGTGCATCTATTTTTCTTGTCAAAGAGTAAAATATCATGGATTTCAAAGTATATTTAATGTTTTATACCCGTTACTTTAACTCATATGCATCTTTTCATTTTAAAATATTTTTCACCTAGATTTTATACAATATCACATAAAGATTTTTTACACTAATGCTTTCAAATAAAGCTATTGCCTTTACATTTAAATACGCTACATATTATATTTAAATACACTATATTTGACTTAAAGTAGTAATGACTAAGATTAACAGTATGTAAGCCAAAAGTATATTGTCTATGCTTACAGATTATTTGTTGAAAATAACTCAGATATTCATAGAAATAGTGGTTGCATTTCAGTTATTCATGTATTTCATACTATGGCTAATCAAAATTAGTTAATGCAGCCATATAGGTCTCTTACTTCCTGTGCTATCATTTAAGTGTTTGGTTAAACAAAATTAAGGACTACATTATAAACTGTTAATAACTTTTTATTATTAAATAAAAATACAGACAGAATTAGGAAATAACATCCATGAAACAAGAGGGAACACAAGTACGTAGATGAAAACAATATGATAAGACCTACGCTAATGTTGGTAATGGTGATGTTGGAAGGGTGAATATCACTGTTGTCAATGATGGGCCAGACAAGTTGCCTGGTGACACTCTCCCTGGGAGCCTGTGAGCTTCAGGGACTGCTGACCTGGTTATAGGTTTGTATGGCTTCTCTCTGACATGTGATTATTGATAGAATCTGCACGAAGGTGCAGCTCTGATGTACCTTTCAGAACATGAGGAGAGAGGAAGTGATCAAACTGTACTGAAAACATGCTTGGGTTTTTGTTCTGTTTGTTGTTTGAGACTTCCTTTCTGTTAAAAGGCTGACTTTCAATATTTACTATGTTTTTTGCAGAGCCAATATAAATCATCTTTTCAAAATGTGAAGGAACTGTGAAAATAATCAGATTTCTAAAAGAAAACTCATTGTTGGGGTGATAAAATTTTTAGAAATCTGGGTCAATAACTTAGACATATTTATTGATTCATATACATACACTTATAAAGTTTCATCTTGACAAAAACTGATTTCATAAGTATATAAAACATGAGTTTGAATACAGATATGGAGAAATACATTATTTTTATAAATTTATGGATTTATATATTTTGTTCATACATGTGCTGAGGTCATGTAAATGTGTAAGGCAAAAACAGGATCTTTCTTCAAAACAGTTTGTTCTTTATTGAAGAGCTATAATAATTGAATAAGGCAATGTGAATAAAATAATGAATTAAAGTATTTTTTATTTTTGATGAAACATACCACTGCAGGAACTTTTGTGAAATATTAAATAAATGCCCAATGGAAATTGACACTGAGACCTCCACTGACTTCATCCTCCTGGGCCTGTTTCCCGCATCAAGGGCTGGTCTTGTCCTCTTCACTCTCACGTTTCTCAACTTCCTGGTGGCCCTGGTTGGCAACCTGTCCATGGTCCTGCTCATCCTCCTGGATGCCCACCTCCACACGCCCATGTACATGCTGCTCAGTCAACTCTGCCTCATGGACCTCATTTATGTGTCCAACATTGTCCCCAAGATGGCTTCTAGGTTTCTATCTGGAAACAAGTCCATTTCCTTCATTGGGTGTGGGTTCCAGAGTTTCTTTTCCTGACTTTGACAGGTTCAGAGGGTTTGATCCTGATGTCCATGACCTATGACCATTACGTGGCTATTTGTTGTCCTGTGCACTACCCCATCAGCATGAACAGAAGACTTTGTGTGCTGGTGACCCTGAGATCCTGGGTAGTGAGCGCTATCAACACCTGTGCTCACACAGCATATGCTCTTCATCTCCCTTACTGCAGGTCTAGGACCATCAATCACTTATGTGATGTCCCAGCCATACGGACTCTGGCCTGCAGAGACAGCAGCAGCCATGAGTACACTGTGTTCCTGAGTGCCACCCTCTTTCTTTTGTTGCCTTTTCTTGTCATTAAGTTTTCCTATGGGAACATGCTCCTTGCTGTCCACTGCATGCCCTCACAGGAGGGCAGGAAGAAGGCCTATTCCACCTGCAGCTCCCACCTCACTGTGGTGACTTTCTACTATGCACCTTGTACCTACACCTATCTCTGCCCAAAGTCCCTCCAGTCTCCAGCCAAGGACAAGGTCCTGGCTGTCTTCTATACCATCTTTACGCCAATGCTGATCCCTGTGATCTACAGCCTGAGGAATAAGGAGGTGACGGGGGCCCTGGGAAGAGCGACTCAGAGGATCTCCTCTGCGAAACTGTAGACAAGTTTCCGTCTCAGCATGTTCAGCAGTGTATCTCTACTTAAGAAATATTTAATGTCCAGGTTTAAATTCAGACTAATGTGTAACATTTCAAACTTGTGAAGTGTAATGTAATACACACATGTTCTTCTCCCTCATATTCAGTTCTCATTATTGCTTCTTCCCCATCCAGTAATGTGCACTATTTTTCACTGATGTGAATTTAATAAGTTATTAACATAAAATTAAAAGAGATAATACTGAGCTTTTGCAAATCTTTCACAATATGTGTGAAAGCAAGAGCATGGTGGAATATTCTCATTTTTCAAAATAATATTTTAGAAGTACCATTGCCAGGATTCACTTCAAAATCCACATTTGAAGTAAAGCGGTTTTGTATGTCTTCTTTCAGGAGCGTCTTCAGATGTGCTATTGTGGCTGGTGTGGGGTCCTGAACCTATTCACGATATTCCTGCACTTGGTCCTTTTGACTTTGTGGGATGTCCAGAGTTCCCCCAGTGCTCCATCCGGCAAATCAGGCAGATGATGACGCACTGCCAAGTTTTTATGAACCTACTTTTATAATTAATGGGAATTGGCATTCGCATGCACCATAACTTCATAATTATATGTGTAAAAGAGGCTTTCAGAAATGCCTCAGAGACAGCCCAGAGTACTGGAATAAGTAAGTGTGTTTGCCGTGAGGAGAAATACTTTCAGGGAGACTGATGCAAATGCGATTTTCACTGTAATGAGTTTTATATGTCTAAGCATTATTGCCTATCGTGGTCACATTGTATTAGTACGTCAATTCCATAATTTATTTTACTAGATTAGCACAAAATTAAAGTAAAGATTTGTAATGCCAGGTCTAACTGAAGCCAAGAATATTTTATTTATTTAATAATAATTTACATGTAAGGCTCACTGCATAGTTTCTTTACATTTTACTTAATTTAAAAAAATGTACTCTCAGAGCATACTCTGAAGCATGTTATAAAATTGTTCTTTATTTCCCAAATACTCAAGGAAACATACCCACATGGAGATTACAGAGCAGTTGCCTTCAGAATGAACTGGGACAATTTTGTACTTGCCATGAGACAGACTTGGATTTACGTGATTAAAGCCTATTGAGGAAACACATATTATATTTGCCTACAGATCAAAAATAATGTCTGGAAAATGCCAATTTAGGTTTTACATTTTGTTTCTAATATTAGTTTAACTTGTTAGTCTGGATTAGGATTACATGTTGCTATTTTTTTCGATGAAACTTGCAAATTAAAGAAGAAATATTAATTTGGTCATTTGATCAAAGGGTATGGCATAAGAAGGTGGAATTCTATTGCTTTAAAAGAATAAATGCCACATTCTAAATGTTTGTAATTTTCAGAATGAATACAGTATGTCTATGCCTACAAGAGTGACAGAGACAAATGTCTTTGTATGTGTGAGAGAAATAAGAGCGAAAACCAGAAACAAATGCATAGAATAGATACAAAGGAATTTCTTTCTAAATAAAATATTACTTTCACTTGGAGCCATGATTCTTTAAATTAAGAATGTCACAAATAATTAAAATAAAAGTAAATTTCATTTTGAAAATTAAAATAAAGAATAGTAAATTTTACTTTCTAGAAATTCATATTAGTCATATAATTTAATAGAAAATAAATTTGACTCTATGATTTTGTTATTTTTCATGTATATGGAGCTATTGTAGCTTTGTAAACTGTGCTGTCAACCAAAATCCTTTCAAAATAAAAGATATTTTTGCCTTGTGGACAAACAACTCTATTTATTTGATAGTTGAGACATTTATTCCTCAAATGAAATCCTAAATTTACTCTGAAAATTCAGAGAATGCAGATAGTTGCTTGCAAGGATTTTGTTTTAATTTCAATCAGTACAGTGCAACTTTAGGCCATTAAGTACCATAGGTGTCATCTGAATAAATCATATTTTAAAGTGATTGAAACCCCAATAGTCCTGAACAATGACCTGTCTTTTTCAGGTAAGTATGAATACAGAGGGGAATCTAATTAACTTACATTCTTGTCCCAGCAAGAATAGAGTTCGGAGATATGAAGGGGTAAAAATCCCCAGACCTATTCCCGATAAATGGCCTGAAATGGGTAAAAAAAATAGGAGCGATATGTGCCATTACCCTAAACATACAGGAAATAAGTCGCTCCTGGAGGAAATAGGAGAGATCTTCCCCATGTGGGAACAGGTGACGGATACTTTGCTCATTGTGCATCCCTATGTCCTTCAGAAAGCAATGGAGAATTGTTTCCATTATTTTTAAAGTAACAATACATCTTACCTCTCTTTTCTTACACAGTTCAGATCATTAATCTGGAATAGATCTATGGATTTTTGCTCCTAAATATCTCAGCGTCATATTCTTCCTGATGCTGTTAGGTGCGCTAACGAGAATGTCCACTAGTGTCGTCCTTGAGAACACAGGTCACTGCTCAGGACCTCTTGGAGCTTCGTTCAGTGATCTCCTTTTGCTTTCCTTCTGCTGTGCTGCTTCCCACAAAGCGTCTCTACGACCAAGATATTGACAAAATGTATGAGTATCTTACAACAGCCTCATGAGTTAATGAAGAAAAAGGATCACTGAGCCCAATCATTGGACTGAATTGCTCGCAGGGAGATTGTGGGATCTTACAGGTTCCAAACGTTCTGTGCACAGTAGTGACTCTTACTTTCCACTGCTTGTGTGAGGAATTTTACAATGATTATTTTGCCATTCAAAATTCCCATTTAAAATACCAAACACGCAATACACGTGGATCACTTGGAATAATTTCCCCAAGCACTAGAAAATATATCTCTACCAAAGTAGACTCACCTATGCACAGGTGAATCACTGTCACTGAGATCCTAAGAGATATAAAAATGGTTCTGACTCTTTCTGAGACACTGACTGCTGGATCAGTTCCTTGGCACCATTCTGGGCTTCTGGTCTCCTGCTCTACCCGTTAAAGTCCTGCTTGTCCACCAAAAGTTTTCTATGTCTAACATTCAGCTTCTCCAGAGCAACTCCTTTCTAAAGCTGAGTCACTTTTGGCAAGGGTACACAGATTTTACTTTTGTTTTAGAGTGAGTGAATACAAGGAAATAATCCAACATCCTGGTTTTGCAAAACAAAGATCTGTGCAGAGGGTGTAAAGTTGTGGCACTGGTAAGCACAGCAAGGGGCTTGGGATACAGTTCAGTGGCATAAGTGCTTGCCTGGCAAGCTCAAGGTCGTGCGTTCAATCCCTGATACCACACACAAAAATTAATTTAATGCCAGGCATGGTGGCACAGCCCTGTACTCCTAGTACTCGGGAGGCTGAGGCAGGAGGATTGTTGAGACTTCAAAGCCAGCCTGAACTGAATAGTGAGACACTGTCTCAAAAAGTCCAAACAAAGAAGAAAAGCAAAGCAAAGCAAACGGTGAATTGTTAAGTTCAAAAACTGGAATTCTGCCCAGTGATCATCACTGAGCTCAACAAAATTTCATGAAAGAAAATACTGTCTTTTTTAGCTAGAAGGCTATAAATAATATTTTACTTTTTGAGCATCTATAAATGATAGTGAATATGCCCAGTATTTACACATATTTTATTTAGTCTCTGAAGTAGCCTCTGATGTATTAACATGTACTTTTTATATGAATGCCAGCAAAGCAAATGGTTCTGAGCAACGTGTCTGTATCTAACCAGCATGAGGGCGATGAGTGAAGTGTTGATGTCTGTTATGGTTGATACATTATGTCAACCTGGGGAGTCTAGAGGTTTAACTAAGTAACTCCACAGTTGTAAATCTTGGGCTAAACAGGATATGCCCTTACCCTTGTGGGATGTTGTTTATGTTAATTTGGGAAGCTTTAAAGGTTAACTGTGTGATTCAGGAGGAAGCCAGGGTACTTTGTAAACATCCTGAGCCTGTGAAAGAGGAGGGCATGGAGATTATATGAGAGGTACACGCCCCGCTGAGCGGGGGTAAACTGTTTACAATGTAGGGGACAAAAGGAAGCTGCTTGTAGCCATTCCTCCCTTTTACTAGTTGTTTTTGATGTGCTCTGCTGCCATGAAGTTTGCCCTCTGCCATGTGCCACTCTGCCTCTGAAGCAGCCAAGTATGGACTGAAACCTCCACAAACTGTAAGCTAAATAAACCTTTCCTTCCTTCATTTTGAGCGTTGGGTATTTTGTCTCAACGATGAAGAAAAAGTAACCAAGACAATGTCTAAGACCCTGGACTCTCACAATTAAGTGAGCATCTCAATTCCTGTGAAACCTCGTTCATTAGCTTTCAGAGGCCATATCTTCATTCAAACCAGGATGCAACTTCTGAGAGCATTGTAAAATAGATTTCAAAGGTTTACTGCCTCAGAACCAATCCCAACTCCGGCAGCTTAAATGATTCTTGTTGCTGTTTAGTCCTGTTTTGTGTCTTGTATTGTTCTCATTCCTCACCCACCTCATGTTCTCGGATAACTGTTATAAATATATTTCACACTTCTTCATCTGTAAAATATTCGTAGTAACAATGTGGCTGACTTTGTCACATTACCAGGGTAATTAAATGACACATTACTAACCCATCTGCACGGCCGTCTGGTCCCCTGTGGATGCTCCTCCTTCAATGTGCAATGCCAAAGATGCCCATCAGAGGACTGTTCCTGTCTTTGCAGTGTGGCACCGTGTTTTGTTATCGGAAATCGAACTCAGGACTTATCCTTGCCAGGTAGGCACTTATGCTACTGAGCTAAATTCCCCGCTGGGCACCATGGCTTGGCCTTGAGCCATGCTGCAGACTGAGTGTGAGTCCTGCAGGAGAGGGGTGCTGGGGAAGGGTGGCACTGAGTGGAGCTGGACTTCTGCGTGAAGATGTAGTAGGATTCACCCTCCACAAAGGGGGCGCAGAGGTACTGTAAAGCGCAGGCAGTGAAAACATCAGTATGTATCCAGAGCATGTTCATCTTGAACTTTAAAGCACTGCAGTCAATTTATTATTTTTCTATTTTATATTTCCACCAAAGGTATGTTAGGTTGAGTCCTTGAATAAAATCTCAACAATATTTTGTCATTTCTTCCTATGACAAAAGACCACAGGTCACAAATAAGTATCCAAAATAATTCCACATAGACACTTCCCTGACTTACATGCCTGAGCATCAGATGGAATAGTGAGAGTTCTTAATATTTATGAATTCAGTGTCTCCAACACGCATTTTGTAGATATTTGCTGTATCTCCTCCTACAAAGTGTGTCTCAAGTTTGGCCATTTTTAAAAATTTGGCAACCAACTAATATTTTAGGAAACTGCCAGATTTGAGAGGCACATCAGAGGTGTGTCTTGCAGGTTAGATTCTTCTCAGTGAGTGAGCTCATTTCAGTAAACTTTTCCTTCAGTAGAATTGCTTAGTGGGTTAACTTGGGGAATATCAGCTGTGAAGCCCTGGAAAGAGAGTAGGAAGTGTTTACCATTGCATAATGTATTTTAGCTCCAATCACCAATAATTTTCTTTGAACATATGATAGAAAATAGAGAAGAAATTGTCCTTTGCAAGTTATTCTGTAATTTGCAGAACAGGCATAGGAAATTCTCAAATTTCATTAATCCTTAAATTTTAAATTTATAAATTGAGGAGATTTCCAAAACCTTACCTAATATCACTTACAAAATCATGCTATGTAAAATCAAAAGGATTCCTATTTGGTCTAAATCTGGTTAAGTGATAAATGTAGTAGAATCTAATATTTGGTTGATTGGTTGATTTGCTCTAAATCCAGAATTCCATTATCTCCAAATTAGTAAAGTCAAATGAACTGACCAAGATTTGGTCCCTTTGGACATGGACTTTGGGGATCAATTACAGAAAAAAGAGGGATCTCTAAGGCTTGATTACATAAAGTGAAACATAAAATATACAAACTTCTTTCTATTTCCATCAGTAGAACTTGAGGGAGTCCAGTGTGAAATGTTTTATTCAGTTTTCCCTTAAGCCATATAATGATGAAAGATGCTTTAATTCAGGCATATATGTGCAACATGTCACAAGAGAGCTTTAAACTGTTTTCTGGTTTCAACATGAGAGATACACCAGTAGGAGGAGCAAGGAATACGTACCCCAGCTTGCACTTGAGAATCTCTTTCCAGTGCTTGAGGAGGTAGAAGTCTTCTTCTGGCAGCAGAGTTGAATTTTGGGGCAGGTGGGCTGATAAGTGACATGATCTTGTTGCACATCCTGACAGAGTACGTGGGCAGTTCTGTGCTTGGAATTTTTAAAGAAATTCAACACAGTGTCAGCAAGGAATAGTGATCTTATAGAGCTACTTTCTCTCTCTCAGCATAAACTGAAGAATTGCAGACAAGGTAAGTCCAGATGCCATTATTGACCCTAGTGGCTTTGGGTCAGCCGTAACCATTAGGGTTGTGGTGGAGATATGGTTCTCCTCCCACCACAAAGCTCTTTCTGCAGCACAGAGAACAAAGGGTCTCACAAGAAGTTGGAAAACTTAAGTGTGAACTTAGAATGTGACAGGAAGTAACATGAAACTTTTAGAATGATGCAGTATGCTGTTTTATAGGGTTATTCCTTTGGTTAAGAGAGAGGGTTTCTCTTGGGCTTGATGATTTCTAATCTATAAATGCAGACAGACAAAGGGGATGGACCTTTCTGAGGATACACTCTGTGATGTCCTTAGCATTGTTGGAATGTTGATATATGAAGCGCTAACAATTGCTTATTGATCATGGGTCGTTATCTGTAATACATTTTAAAGGGGAGTATGAATTAATAGTAACTTATACAAGCTAAATTCAGCATCCTGTACTTGCTACACTTACATGGTTAGCTTCTGTCCAATTAGCACTATTTTTAAACTCTATAAATTTTAACAATATCTTTTAAGAAGATGAAATGTCTTTTAAGAAGATCAGTTTAACCTTAAACTGAGTTTGAACCATAGAGGCATCAGTCACCAACTTATAATGCAAACTAGAGAGTTGTGCTTTATGTACGCCTTGGGCATTAAACAAGGTCACATCCCTAAAGAAGAAAGCTGCTGGGCATCAACTGAATTAGACCTCAGCTCTTACTCCAGCATCCCAGATACTAACAGTTTCAAGCCGCTCGTGTATAGGATCTTGCATCAGTGATTTATTACCTTGCACTGCCTGACAGACTGACTATTTGGATATAGAACATGACATAGCTATAGTCACTGCTACCAGTCCATCTTCATGGTAGTCTACACTCTGACCTGTGCTGCAGAACCTACAATGCAGGCCTTTGTCTTCCTTCCAGATGAGTGACCCACAGAGTTCATTAATTTAAAGCACCCTGTGTTAACATTTGTTATAGGAAATGTATCTCCAGAAAGAAATGCTGGGACATTGTATCATTTGAATTTAAACCAGTTTCAAAGAAGGAAAAATAGAAACTACCCCGAGTGTCCCTTAAATCCTAAATGTTTAGGGCAATTATGCTAAAGTTTGATCTCTGAAACGCATAAGGCCACAGCTTGTTGGTCTGAAGTATCACATGAAGTTTCTCTGAGGTTCACGTTTGGCTTGTTTCATCAGTAGATTTGTTGCAAGATCACCAGGCAGTGGTCACTGTGCAAGGGCGGACAGAGAGCAGGATTCACAGGACTCTGCCTTGTGCCTCCTGGGAAGCCAGCTGTGCTGATGTGCCTCCATCCTGGGGTTCCGGCTTCCGGGATGCGTAGCTCTTTCGGAAGTCAGAGGGAACTCCAGCTGCTCTTACTCTGCTGACCCCTCTGCTGCGTGCATCCCTCTTCCCAGCCTCCCACCTGCAGAGCACCTCGCATGAGGTCTAGAGTCAGCCTAGGACCACGACACAGCACTGGTTCTCACCATGCCTGGAGCCGGTTCCAAGTCTTCACTTCCCCACACTGAAGTACTTCCCTCGCGCTTTATAAGCACACTCCTGTCATTACTGCTGTGCTTGTGCCCGGAACAGGCTTCTCCATGACTTTCCTCTTGCTGTTCTCCTCGGGTAGGATGTTTAGTTCGCAGATGCGGACTCAGAAGCATCGCCACACACGGCTGTGAGGGAGACTGCATCCAACATCTCAGCCCTTTACCCTCAGTTTCTTTCCGACACTAATGACCAGCAGCATTACACTGTACATTTCTGAATTTTGCTTTTGTTGTATCTTCTGAACTATGCACTCAATTTTAACAACCCATCACACACACTTGTGTGTTCATACGGTGCATTAATGTCTAGCAAAGCTACAGTGAGATGGAAACAGTGAGTATAATTTGAAGGAATAAGCATGTGCTGATGACGGTGGGCCTGTGTTTTCTCTCTATTTATCAGGTCAAGAGTTTTATCTCTAACATGTGCGAAGCAGAGGAAGCCTGTGATCCCAGCCAGCTTCCACGTCCAATGGCACCTTATGCCTGGGAGCTTTCTGACCACACGCCTTTCGGTGGTGCTGCTTTTGTATTAAACAGTGATAGAGAAGCATCTCCATGTTCCTGTGGCAGCTCTCTTGCATATGTATATTCAGGATTAGCAGAGATATAGGAAGTAACAGCTGATTTAAATTACTACAGGTGAGCATTTGGAGCCGACTATTCTTCCCTTCCTTTCCTTTTGAGAAACAATTAATGTCCAATTCCTCCCTAAATTAATATCTTGGGAAGGATGCATCAGTATTTCTTCCAGAGAGCAGAGCATTGTAAGTCAGCATGAAGTCTCAGACTGAAGAGAGGCCAGGGAGGAGTCACACGCAGGCTGACAGAGTTTGTGTCTAGGGGAGGGAGTGAAGAATCCACAGCTCCGAGGTGGTACAGGGTACAAGAGAGGCTACCAGGAAACAAACTACACACAAAAGTTCCCAAAAAATACCGGGGCAGGAAAGGGAAAAAATCATCAAGGAAGACAAATTTATTCATTTTTCTTATTATTTTAACTATTAGTGAGATTTTGTTGCAATTTTATTAAATATGTGTGTGAGAATTACAAACCAAGTGCATGCTCCTGCTCCCTCCCCTCGTTCCTTTTGGAAGGATTTTATTGGAAAAAAGTAAAACCAAATTTCATAACAAAATAATAGGAGAATGACAATATTCAACACATTGATTATAGTTATCTTCAAAGTAGTTACTCAGAGTATGAGATATGCCATAAAAATTCTCCAAATGATATTAGCACAAACCTTTCTTTTCAATGAACTAAGAGAAACTAATAGTATAACTTTTTTTCTTTTTTTTCCCTTGCCTTCCTTTCCCCCTTCCCCCACCATAGTTCCTCTTTCCTCTTGAACAATGTCTTCCTATTGCACAATGCCTAGTGTACATTTCAGTCTTTATATACTCTTTTAATTTGTCACATAAGGGAGACAATACAATGTTTACACATGCAGGTCTTATTTATTTCACTTATCAGTATGGTCTCAAGTTGCATCCATTTCCCTATAAAACTCTCAAATTTATTCTTCTTTTGGGTTGAGTAGTACTCCGTCCTATAAAAAGACCTCATCATGTTTATGCATTTCTTTGTATATGGATATTTGGTTGTTTCCAAGATTTAGGTACTACAAATTGTGCTACTATGAACATGAGTGTACACATATCACAGTGATATGATGCTTTTAATTCTTCTGAGATGATACTCAGAAGGGGAATAGCTGGGTCGAGTGCAATCTCTAATCCTAGATTTTGAGGAATCTCCACTGATTTCCATAGTGGTTTCACCATTCTACGCTCCCACCAACAGTGGGGAAGGATTCGTTTTTTCACACATCCCCTTCAACGTTTGTTATTGGTCAAATTCTTGATAATAGCCATTCTTCCTGAAGTGGGATGGAATCACACTGTTGTTTTAATTTGAATTTCTTGAATGATCAATGATGTTGAACATTTTTTCATATACTTATTTGCCATTTGTGTTTATGCCCCTGTGAAGCAGTGTTTCTCTCAGATGCCCATTTTAGGATTGGGTTTTTCAATTTGTCACCCCCTGCTTTCTAGTTGAACAGCTTCGCCTTACTTCCCCAGGTCCTGCTGCATTGTATGAATCTTGGTGTGTCCATTAGGATGGGCACAGTGCTGTCTTCCATCTGCACAGAGAGAGATCTGGCTGGAAGTATGGAATCAGGGCTGATCTATGGAATTTAATGCACTTATCCAACAGTTATTAGTAATACTAGAAATTTGAAGCGACCACAAAGGTGCAAATCAGACTCCAGCTCTAACTTCAGCCCCCTGAAAAATTTTCTTTCCATCAAAGAATATTTATACTTGGGAAAAATGAGTATGAATGCCAAAATTTACAGTATTTGTGCTGTGGACGATGACGATGCATGAAAGCATGGAAGAACAGATTTCTGTATACAGTACAGACATAGGAAAAATAGGTGTGTGGTTTTACTTTACTCTACATGGTTATGTTATGTTCTACCATCATATTAGTTATGGTTTAGTTAGTGCTGTGAAAGAATGAAATGAAAATTACATAGTATCAAATATATCACCCTCATCAAGTATAAATGTCTTACATGCAAAAAAAATGTGTATGAAAATCTACACAAGGAAATTTAAGATGATAGGGCTTCAGAAGTCGAAAAAACAGTAGAAAAGATAGTATATTGAAATACTATGCTGAAAATAGGGTGCAGCTTACAGGATGTACAAGTCTTTACATTTCAAGGACAGAGAATATGGTGGTGGACACATTTTATGAAAGTCAGAAGAATGTTTTTAAAGTACAGGATAGGTCCAAAACTGAGAAAGTTATCAAGATTTATCAGGCTCTGCTAGCATAAGTAGGGAGGGCGCACAAGGAATTTTAACAAGTATAGGACAGCAAGGAAACTGACACTTATAATTTCTGCACACAGCACGATTCCAAGTCACACACTTGAGTTGCTAAGGTAACTGTGCATGCTAAATTGAAGCAATGGGGGAACCCTGAGTGCCTTAGGGTCTGTGACTTAGTAGTGATCCTGAGTGTTGTGTTAGCAAAGAGTTTTCCAGAAAGGAAGGAATGCTTTGATTTCCTTACAGATTTTTTTAAACCATGGTATTAGGTTTATAATAGTATAAAAACAACAAACAAATTACAGACAGATAGATAGATATAGATATAGATATTCTTGCTGAGATGATTATCAGAAACTGTTAGAAAGCAAACCATCAATTCTGATACTAAAATCAAATTAACAAATGGTGCACTGTTGAAAGAAAAGCAATTCACTCTACTCAAACGTGAAAACAATCCATTCTTTTTTATTCTCCTCTTTGGCTTCATTTCACATTTATGCTTAGATGTTGTGTTCTTTAGTTTCTCTTTCAAGGACTATAAGCAGAATATTTTTATGGATAAATGGAACAAAACTTCAAATGATTTCATTTTGTTAGGGCTGTTTCCCCGAATCGAACAGGTCTACTTCTCTTGCTGTTCATCATCTGTGCATTCTGCCTTGCTTCCATGGGGAACATAGCCATGATTCACCTGATACGGGTGGACACCCGGCTGCACACACCCATGTACCTTCTCCTCAGCCAGCTTTCCCTCATGGACCTGATGTACATCTCCAGCACTGTCCCTAAAATGACTTTCAACTTCTTCTCTGGTCAGAAAAGCATCTCCTTTCTGGGCTGTGGGGTACAAAGTTTCTTCTTCCTGACCATGGCATGCTCTGAAGGGTTACTCCTGGCCTCCATGGCTTATGACAGATTCGTGGCCATCTGCCACCCCCTCCATTACCCCGTCCACATGAGCACAAGGATGTGTGGGAAGATGGTCATAGGATCTTGGACACTGGGCTCCATCAACTCCCTGGCACACACAGTCTACGCCCTCCATCTGCCCTACTGCAGGTCGAGGACCATCAATCACTTCTTCTGCGATGTCCCAGCCATGCTGCCCCTGGCCTGCGTGGACACCTGGGTCTATGAGTACATGGTTTTTGTGAGCACGAGCCTGTTCCTCCTCCTCCCTTTCCTTGGCATCACCGCTTCGTATGCACGGGTGCTCTTTGCTGTCCTCCACATGCGCTCCAAAGAGGGCAGGAGGAAGGCCTTCACCACGTGCTCCACACACTTAACGGTGGTGACCTTTTACTATGCTCCTTTTGTCTACACTTACCTGCGGCCCCGGATTCTACGCTCCCCAGCAGAAGACAAGACCCTGGCGGTCTTCTACACCATCCTCACCCCTGTGCTGAATCCCATCATCTACAGCCTGAGGAACAAGGAGGTCCTGAGTGCCATGGAAAGAGTGTTTGGCATATTCTGTTCCAGGAAGAAATGATCGCAGAGTCTCTCTCTGCTCCCTACTCCTTGCTCACTTGACACAGTGGAACAGTGCAGCCTCATAGAAATAGCACAACATGCACCTGCATAGCTTAAAAACTTTAGTGGTACTTCAAAACCTAATTTAATATAAATAAGTTAATAACTATGTACTATGATATTAATTATGAATATAGTTATCTTGAATCATAGGCAACAGAAATTTTATCTTAATATGAATACATATTATAACGTGCTACATGTAATATGTATGTTAATAACTTCATTACTATTGATGTAATAATGTTTACACTTGTATAGAAACACAGTCATTTCAACATACTGGCATAAAGTTATCACTGTGCTCTTGTGCTTAGTTTTTATTCTAATACATCAAAATCATGTGTATAAATTTAAAGTTCAAGAACATTGTAACTTGCACTGTACACAGGTTCTGGGGATTCAATGTAATCTTTATCAACATGCCAAAAATTTTGTTCACAGCATTAGAAAAATCATCCTAGAATTTATACAGAAGAACAAATTATCCAGAAATGTGAAAACATTGAAATTACAATGTGGATGTAGGGCAATAAAAACAATGTAATGTTTGCTTAAGAATAGATATGTGGGCTAATAGAATAGAAGGGAGAGCATGAATAAACCTAGTCATCTCCAGCCATCAGACTCTCAGCAAAGAAGCTCAAATCTACATTATAGAAAAGATAGTCTTTTCATCAAACAGTGCTGATAAATCCAGATGTCCCGCTGCACAACATTGCAATGATTTTTCATTACTTCAACCTGTACAAAAATCTAGTGAAAATTGATCAGTGTTACCAATCTTAGGCCCAACCCTTTGAAACACATACGTGGAAATAGTTCAAGATCTCAAAATAAGCAGTGACTCCCTAAACAGGACACCAGTCTCAGAAAATAATGGAAAAAATTGACCAATGTGCATGTATTAATTTAGAAATCTTCAGCACCGAGAGCAAATAATCAACACAGTGAAGAGACACCTCATAGGATAGGAGAAAATTTTGCCAACTAATCATTTGACCAAGTACGAGTAATAAAGTGGAAATAACTAAAAAAGATGAACAGAAAATAATGAGCAATCCAATTAAAAATAGAAAAATAAGCTGGTCAGGCACTTCAGAAAGAAAGATATATATCATTTTATTCATCAGGGAAAGGCAAATGAAAACCATATTGATGTTCACACTCTGTTCAGGATATTATCAGGTGTGTTATAGTCACTTTCCTCTTGCTGAGACAAAGTACCTCATAATTACAACTTAGAGGAGAAGGTCTTTATTTTGACTCTTGATTTCAAAATTTCAAGCCCCGTGTGATGGTTGATACATTGTGTCAACTTGAGGAGTCTAGAGGCTTGGATGAGTGACTCAGTAGTTCTACATCCTGGGGTGAAAAGGACATGTCCTTACTCCTCTACGATCCTGAGCATGTGCAAGGGGAGGGCACTGAGACGGAGTGGGCATGGGTGTGGTGGGTAGGTAGGCAGCATAACACATAAGGTAGGAAAAGAGGCTTCTTTCCCCCCACCTTTTGCTATTGCTGCTTTTGCTGTCTTCTGTGGACATGAACTGTTGCCCTCTGCCACGCCACTCTGCCTTTCAGCCAAGTAAGGACTGAAACCTCCAGAAACTGAACTCAACAAACCTTTCCTTCCTTAATTTTGGGCACTGGGTATTTTGTCTCAGCAATGAGAGAAAAGTAACCAACACACCCTGAAAGGTGGACTGGTACCAAGACAAAAATGTGTAGTGGAAGAAACCTGCACAAACAAAGACAGCAGGAAGGAGCCAGGGGTGAGAATACATAACTTCGGGTCTCACCGCCACCAACCACTCCCCTAGCAAGGCCCCACTGTACAACAGTGCATTTAGTTATCATCCCATCAAAGGGTCAATACGATGATAAGGGCGACACCTCCAAAACCCAGTCACGTTCCATAAGCCCCAGCTCTGAACTCATGGGATCTTTGGAAGGCTTTTGAGACTGCAACTGTAGCGTTTCATACAAGTGCCCCCTAAAGCCCTGCTCCCATTTCATTATGCAAAATGCACTTAGTCTATTTCTAGGTTTGGCCAAAGTTATAACTTCTTTCACATCGCTGATTTCTTCAAGTCCAGATTCTCCTCTGAGACACAATGCAGCCTCCAGGGGCTGTGTTTGCTGGGGGTGGGACATTTTCTGAGATGCTGCCAAGGCATTTTGCTATATTTTATGTTTTCCCTCCACTCTTTTCCGTTGCACTGATACGTTTATACACTATAAAATTTTGACCACAAATCTGGTACTAGATTTCAATCTAAGCGGCAAAATTATTAAACCTTCACCTTGCTTTTATTATCACCATCGTCACGTCATCGTCATTGTCGTCGTCACCACCAGTGTTGTTACTGCTGCAGGTTGAACCCAGGGCTTCCTCACGGAGCTGCACCTCCAGCCCTTCTTATTTATTCACTTGTTTTGTTTTTAAGACATTGTGCTACTGAGCTCCACAGGTTGGGATGGAACGTGTGACACTCCTTCCTCAGCTTTCCAGAATGGTGCGATTCCAGGCAGTTATAACCAACCATGGCTTGTGTTTTACTCCGGATTCTCACTGCAAATCCGGCTGAAAGCAGCCGGCAGTATCCATCCAGTAGCCTGAACATTAGGCCCCCTTGAAATTTTCCCTTTGACATCATTCACTCTACTACCTTTATTTTCAGCCCCACATAAAGTCCTGGGTCTGAGGAAATATAGAGAAGTTCTTTGCCAAAACTATAAGCATGTTTGGCCTCATCGCCAGATTCCAACAGAGTTTCCATTCAGAACCTAAACTTAATGATCCTACCCTTTAATCTATGCATTGCTGTTAGAATTCCAGTCTGATGAGATCCCACCAGTCTCTCCTTACAGCTTTCTAGCCCTCTGCTTTCCATCATCTCTAATCCTTTTTAAACTTTTCCCAAAACCAGCTCAAAAGACTTCTGAACCACATGGGAGTAGGGGAGCAGGGGAAGGTAAGGTGAGAGTAACAGGGTTGTAGAGAACATGATTTGCATGTGTGTAACTGGCACAGTGAACTTCCTTCTTTACAATAAATACATGCAATTGTTACAATAAAAACACAAGCAACAATAAAACTACCTCCTTTTCTTTATATCTTACTCTTTGCTGACCCGAATGCTTTAAAATTCATTTGGCAGGACTGGTACTTTGTCATATTTCCCTTACATGCATTGTTATTATTTATATTGTACAATCACATTAAGTAATATTTGCCGTCTCTTCACATAATAAAATGTAATTATCATAGTGTAGTTAAAAAATATCCCCCAAAAGTCTTGTACATAGAGCTGGGCTTCTGGAAGGCAATTGGCTTATGGAAACCAGCTGAGGGCAGGTCACTGGGGGCATTGCCCTGGAAAGGTGTATGTCCTCCCGAGCTTCTCCTTTCTCCCTTCCAGATTCCTGGCCAACACTGTCCGAGCAGCTGTCTCCTGCCATGCCCTTGACATGTGCCTTTCTGCCGTGGAGGCAGCCCACCACAGACGGAACTCTCAGTGAGCCAGGTGAGCCTTCCCTGCTGTGTTGTGTGTTGGGCTTTGTTTCTCTGTGATGAGAAAAGGATTCCTAAAGCAAGAGAGAAATAAGTCTGACAAGCACCTTCAAGATACATGTCTCTGCTTACGCAGTGTTGGGATTTTGTGGGACAAACATCAATCCAAATATCTCCTCAGTACTGCTCCTGCAACAGGCAAGACACAAAACTTTCACATGCATCCTCCCAGTTGGCTCCCACAACATGAGTTATATTAGCTCAGCTCTAAACACTTGGCCACAAACTAATAGTTCCACTTATTTACCAAGTCAGATTCTTAGTGCTAAATTTAATGGGTTAGGCACCTCTGTTAAGTCTAACTACTCATTTTATCACAAAGGCTCAACTCTTCATAGAAGAGTATCATAGAAATGCTGACCAGAATAACAGTTTTAGGCTTAGTTGAGCACTCCTACGCAAATAACAGAAGCTATTTTGTCCAAGTATAGTTAAATTTAGTCTCAATCATCAATAAATTTCTCCATAATTGACCAGGCAGCAGAGAAGAAACTTCCTAATACCAGATATTCCTTTATTTAGACGAATACTCTGAAATGTTTCCCAAAATATGTAATGCTTAGGTTCATTACAAAATGTGGGGATTTCAGCAAACATCACCTATTATCTCTGACATCCTTTCACCTTGTTCTGCAACAACCAAGGACTTTCCTCCTTTGGCTAATTCTGGATAGTCTCTCAATGCAGCAGAATTGGCTGTGTTGGATAGTGGGTTCTAACCTCTGAACTGGCTTAACTCCAAACTACGAAAGTCCAGTGAAATGGGGTTTGGTCCTTCTGGACCTGGACATTGGGGATCAATTAGAAGAAAATTAGGAATAGTGGTGGGTTGATGATATAACAGTCTGTATATAAAACGCAGAACCTAAGGGAATGGAGTGTGAAACGTCTTACCCTCTTTTTACTTGAACAAGAAAATAGTGAAGAAAGATTTAATTACACAGTGTGCATCCAGTTGTTTTAGAAGAGAGGGTGAGTTGTTTCCCAATTTGGACTTAAAATCAGAGGCAGGAATAGTGAGGAATTGTTACAACTTGTACATGATACCTTTTTTCAGTGATGTTGGCAGATAAAGAAACCTTCTGATGTCAGGAAACTGTTTTAATTCGATGCAGTGCCTGTTGACAATGGCATGATCTAGTTTCCCCACCCAGCAGCACAGCTCAATAGGTAAACATATTAAGGCACTGATCAAGCTGACAACAGAGAATGGTGTCGCAGCCTAATTTCTCCTCTCAAAATCTAAGCTCAGAGAGTTCGCACAAGGTGAGTTTAATGACTCTTTTTAATACTTTTTTTTTTCTTTTTTTGATGGTACTGGAAATTGAACTCAAGAGCTTGTGCTTGCCAGGTAAGCGCTTATCCCACTGAACTATATCCCCAGCACTTAATGATGTTAATGAACTGGAGAATTTCCTGCTGGATTTAGCTAAGGGAGGTAGATGGTTTGGAGATTCAGTTTTAACATCATAGACAGTCTTTTTTGTTTCATGGTGTACAGCATACCCTGACAAACTGGAAAATCTGAGTAACTTAAAATATAAAGAGAGATATTGTAAACCTCTTAGAATTCTACAATAGGCTTCCCTTGAAGGCTCTGTGTGTACGCAAGATGAAGGATGTCTGGGGGCCGTGGATCTTATGTTTAAAATGCAAAATGGACAAGGAGATTAAATTGTGGGGAGGCCCTGCCATGACAGGAAAACTGAAATTTCAGTTACTTCCTGTCCACAGCTCTCCTACAAAGTTGTCTGGACTCAAGTAGCTGAAGCTCAGAAAAAGCTATGGCTTATTGCCTTGGAGTGTCTATCATATTTTGTAAATCTGTGCACACTTACAACTTTTGTAAAATACACTCACACCCTGTACTTCCTACACTTACATATGTTAGATGCTCTCGTGTGCAGGTTTCTTTTAACCTTTGGACAATAGGCCCTGTAGAAGACAAAAGGAAGACATTAATGTTAGCACCATCATGTAGCCACAGGAGTGTTATTCTCCACGATGTCATGTTAGCAAGAGGGGGATGTTTCATATAATGCGGGAATCGCAATTCAAGTTCCAAACCCAAAAAAGGAAATTACCAGGGGGCATGAGAAATAGAACCTCTGCTTTTACTTTGGGTTTCCAGTCTTCAATGCTTCAAGTCTCAAATATACAATATGTCTCCATCTCCTCTTGCCAATGAAATTACAGTTTTCAACATAGCCAGGGTAGTAGTAATTGCCACAAAGCCAACTTTATGATACTTTGAGCTCAAGTGAAAACATTAGAAAATATCACTAAATACAAACAGTAGAAAATCTAAATGCAAACAAAAGAACTGCAAAAACAACTGTCTCATGGAATATACAAACATTCTTTGTGTTCAGTGCTCATTGGAAATGCAGCATTTCCAATTTTTTTTTCCTGAGAGAAATATTTGTGCCTTTCTTCCTGAGAATTTACACCTGGGTGAAATAAACAGTAAGGAAGTGCCCACCCTAATTCTCTTATGTTCAAATTTAAGACTGATTTTTCTAATATCTGATGATGCCTTGTCAGTTTGGCCCATCACAAAATTTATTCCTGAGGGTGATATATGGTTTGTTCCATCAGAAGATGGGGAGCAGTCACTGAGCAAAGGGAGAGCAGACAGAAGGACTCAAGGGCCAGCCCCTGTGCCTCTTAGGAAGCCAGCTGTGCTGCAGTGCCACAGTCTCTAGTACTGAATGGTCTCTTCCATGTGCCTCTTCCCCATCTCTCACCCCACCCAGAGCCTCCAGTGTTACCTCTATGACCTCTAGACACATAAGGAGGACCATGCCACAGCACTGGCTCTCCATCATGCCCAGAGCAAAAGTCAATTAATTTCCTCTGCTCACAGAAAAGCCCCGAGGATGGGGTCGGTGATATAGCTCAGAGGCACAGCGCCTGCCTGGCAAGTGCGAAATCTTGAGTTTGATTCCTGTACAAAAACAAACAAACAAACAAACAAACAAATCTAGAACCACAAAGATTTAAAAGAAATAATTTAAGGCTATGCTTGAAAATGAATTGCCATTGCATTCTTACATCTGGTAATCTGAGCATCTTTTGAGTTAACAATATGCTTAGAGGACAGGGCAAGAGTAGCTGACTTGCTTGTAGGAGGGAGGCTGGCTGGAGGAGGCAGGTCGCTTTGTGGGAGAACCAGAGGTTGTATCACTTTTCCTGGCTCCTCCACTGACTGCCTCCCAGGTCCTGGGAGGGGAGCAGATTTTCCTCCACCAGGACACCTGCCCTGCATCCCTACCATGGAGTCAGGAGACTATGAAGTGAAACTTAAGCTGAATCGAACCTCTTTTCCTTTAAATTGCAGGTGTCTGACATTCTGTCCAGTGAGGAAGGAAGTAACTAAACCAGTGACTTTTCTGAATGCTTATTCAACTGCCACTCTCGCCTTTATCCCTCGGTATTTTTCTTTCTAGTAAGAATGACTGTGCAACATCCTATTGTATGTTACAGCTTGTTCTGTTACCTGTTTTACCCACAGTTTTAACCACTTGTCATATAATCTTATTTATTCTAGTCAAAAAACGTGTCAATATTTAGAAAGAGCATAATGCAGGAGGGTGAGTACAATTTGAAGAACGAATTTTATCCTGTTGATGGTGGTCACTAGCTTTGTCCTCACACGTAAGGTCATGGGACTTGTTTCTAAAGTGTTACAAGAATCAAAAGATGCCTCTAATCCTAGCGGGCACCTTGCTGAAGGATACTGCATACGGTCAGCTCTCTGAGCTAACTGTTCAGTTTCAGTATTTTTCTTTATTGTGTAATGTTTATTAGTAAAAGTTTGTGATACATGGTGATTACATTCACATGGGGGTATTGGGACCTGGACACATCACCTCTTCATTCTATTTACTTATTCTGCTACCGCAGTGCCACCCTACTTCTTCCCTCAGGTCCTGTTCTTTTCTCTGCAGAGGAAGTGTACCTTCCCGTAGCAATCTCTCTTTCCACAGTATTCATCATTGCCAGGTTACATAAAGTATCAGTTGATGTAAATTACTAGAAGTGTACATTTGCAAATTAGTAGCTGATTCTCTTAGATGTAGGGACATCAATAATCCAAGATGCTTCCCCAAATCAATATCCTGAACAGATGTGATATCAGCAGTTCTTTGGAAGTGAAGTACACATGCATAAATAATGTACAATGTCCTCCTGAGCCTGAGAAGTTGAATCCAATTTATTACACTAAACAAAACGGTCTCTGGTTTCATTCATTTTCCTACTAAAATGATTTCATTCTGCTTTAGGACAAATAATATTTCTTTTCTTGCACTCTTTTCATCTGTTGGTTGCACATCTAAGGTCTTTAGAGTTTAGTAGAAATACGCTAGTATAAACCACACAAGTATAAACATGATTATTCATGCACAACTGCCGTGTGATGATTTTAATTCTTTCAAAAATATACCCAGGAGTGTACAAGTGTATAAAATACTACGTATATTTTATTTTTTATTGAGGAATTTCCACATTGACTTCTATAGTAATTATATTAGTTGATATTCCTACCAACAATATAGGAGATTTTAATCCCCCAATTCTTCTCACCATTCATGGTTTTTTGTATTCTTGATGTCAATCATGTGGCTGAGATGAGACAGAATCTCAGTATCATTGGCATTTGCTTTTTCTCAGTTGTTACAGAAGTTGAATAAGTTGTCATGCACTTACTGGCCATGTTCATTTCTGCTTATGAGAATTGTCTATTCAACTCCTTTTGCATAATTTCATTGGGTTATTTGCTTTTAAAATTAATTTTGTGCCGTTCTTTATATATTCTAGATATTTATTTTTGTACCAGGAATTGAGCTCAGGACTTTGTAGATGCCAGGCATGTGCTGTGCCATTGAGCTACACCCCAGTCCTGTGTTCTAGACATTAACCATCTATCAGAAATATAGCACCAAAGATTCTTTCACTTTCTGTCATTGTCTTTTCACTATATTAATTGCTGCCTGCCATGTGCAGAAACCTTCTATTTAGATGCAGTTTTATTTGTTGATCCTTGATATTATTTTCTGTGATGTTGAAGTTCTACTCAGAAAGTCTTCATAGGAGCCTATAGATTCAAGTGTTTTCTCTGTGTAATTATGCAGTGATTTGAAAGTTTCTGGTTTTATACTTAGGTATATCATCATTTTTTTTTTTTTGGTGTTTAATGTACGTGAGAAATAGGGATATAGATTTAATCTTCTGCATGTGGATATAAAGTTTTCCCAGTACCATTTGTTAATGAGGCTCTATTTTCTCCAGTGTAAGTTTC
Source organism: Dinomys branickii (assembly GCA_004027595.1). Taxonomy (NCBI): domain Eukaryota; kingdom Metazoa; phylum Chordata; class Mammalia; order Rodentia; family Dinomyidae; genus Dinomys; species Dinomys branickii. Next base: position 61,494 of record PVLD010004429.1, read on the forward strand.
TGGCCTCTTAAAAATGATACCGTTTTATGGGTTAGTTTGTGTCTTTTCTGTTCAATTGAATTGGCCTAATGTATGTTTAGGGGCAACTTCTATTTTGCGTTTGTTACTGTAGCTTTGCAGTATACTTGAAATCTGGTGTTGTGAGGCCTCCAGCATTGGCCCTTGTGATCAGAATTCCTTTGAGTTTCTGAGTCTTTTCTAGTTCCATCCAATATACTGTCAATCTCTTAATATGAGTTTCATTGAATCTGCTGGTCGTTTGGGTAAAATGACCATTTTAACAAGATTTGTCTTTGTGTGGGGATCCAAGAAAATGGGAAGTCTAATATTTACTGTAATTGTTTGCAATATTACTTAGGTTTAATGAGGTAGAAGTCCTTTATCCTCTTGGTTAAGTTAAATGCTATGTACTTTGTTATTTGGAAGGTGTTATGCATGGAATTTCTTTCCTGACTACTTCATTGATGGGTAACAGAAGCATGATAAATTTGGGGTGTTGATTACGTGTCTGTCACTTTACTGAATGTCTTTCCTTTTTTCTAAGTTCTAAGAATGATCTCATGCAGCATTTAGTTTTCTATATAAAGGTTCATCTTATCTGACAAAGGTTAGCTTGACTTGTTTTCTATTTATACTCCTATATTTCTTGCTGTTGAAGAATTGGTCCAGCGAAATGCACAATTATTGTGTTTACAAGGAATAGGACTATGTTTAACAGAAGTTATCTAAAGAGAAATGCTTTAGTTTTATCACTTATTTTTTGATTCACAAGTTGACTTATTTTATACCTAAAAGCTCAAATACATAAATGAATGCTGACATGATTATCAGAAATATTTCAATAGGAATATTCATTCCACATATTAAAATTAATTTGATAAAATACATATTTTTTGATACATTTAACTTGTTTTAATCAATTTATAAATTTCACTTCCTTTTTATTCTCCCATAATCTTTAATTCATATTTTGTACTTGATTTTAATGGTTCTTTCAGGGAAGTTAAAGCACTATATTTTCATGGAGAAGTGGAACCAAACTTCAAATGATTTTATTTTGTTGGGATTATTTTCAGAAAATCAAGTAAGCCTTCTTCTCATGTCTGTTATCATCAGTGTGTTCGTGCTTGCCTTGGTTACTAATTCAGTGATGATTCACCTCATACATTTGGATACCCGTCTTCACAAGCCCATGTACCTTCTCCTCAGCCAACTTTCCCTCATGGATCTAATGGACATCTCTACTGCTGTCCCCAACATGGCCTTCAACTTCTTCTCTGGCCAGAAAAGCATCTCCTTTCTGGGCTGTGGGGTACAAAGTTTCTTCTTCCTGACCATGGCAGGGTCTGAAGGGTTACTCCTGGCCTCCATGGCTTATGACAGATTCGTGGCCATCTGCCACCCCCTCCATTACCCCGTCCACATGAGCACAAGGATGTGTGGGAAGATGGTCATAGGATCTTGGACACTGGGCTCCATCAACTCCATGGCACACACAGTCTACGCCCTCCATCTGCCCTACTGCAGGTCGAGGACCATCAATCACTTCTTCTGCGATGTCCCAGCCATGCTGCCCCTGGCTTGTGTAGACACCTGGGTCTATGAGTACATGGTTTTTGTGAGCACGAGCCTGTTCCTCCTCCTCCCTTTCCTTGGCATCACCGCTTCGTATGCACGGGTGCTCTTTGCTGTCTTCCACATGCGCTCCAAAGAGGGCAGGAGGAAGGCCTTCACCACGTGCTCCACACACTTAACGGTGGTGACCTTTTACTATGCTCCTTTTGTCTACACTTACCTGCGGCCCCGGATTCTACGCTCCCCAGCAGAAGACAAGACCCTGGCGGTCTTCTACACCATCCTCACCCCTGTGCTGAATCCCATCATCTACAGCCTGAGGAACAAGGAGGTCCTGGGCGCCATGGAAAGAGTGTTTGGCATATTCTGTTCCAGGAAGAAATGATCGCAGAGTCTCTCTCGGCTTCCTTCTCTTTGTTCACTTGACACTGTGGAACAGTGCAGCCTCATAGAAATAGGACAGCATGCACCTGCATAGCTTAGAAACCTTAGTGACACATTAAAACACAATGTTCCTTTAAAGAATATGTTAGTTACTCTATAATACTGCAGTCAAATTTTTATTAAAATGATATGGGGGCTGGGATATAGCTCAGGAGTGCAGCACCTGCATGGCAAGTGGGAGGCCTTGATTTTGATTCCTGATACCACAAAAAGAAAATGAAAATGGTATTATAATCACTATAATATCAGGAAAATGGTCTTTATGTTTATGTACTCTATAAATATAATTAAATATACCCATCATATATTTCTGCACATATTATTTTCAGTGTAACAATATGCTTATACTGACATAATTTCTATAATTGATGCAAAATTAATATTGTGTTCATGCACTTTTTATTTTATTTTGTTATTCTTGTGCATATTTCATATTTGTACTATAATTTTTATGGTACACATTTCCCATATGCGGATTCACACACGGCAAGTGACTGCTGGTTTGCAAAGCAAACAATTAGAGAAAAACTGCTCACATCATGGGGGTCAGGAAATGGAGAAAGCATAGCTCAAACCAGATCATAAGAGAATTAAGACACTTGATGCTGGTTTTTTTTTTTTTTTTTTTTTGGCGGTACTGGGGATTGAACTCAGGACCCTGCGCTTGTTAGGCAGGTGCTTATTCCACTGAGCTATACCACCAGCCCTTTGATGCTGGGTTTTGAAGATCATAACTATCCTGCTCAGTTGAAAGCATCCCATGAGGGTTTCCTGACATGAGTAATGACCACCAAGCAACCAGCATTTGCAAAGCTTGAATGTAGCTGGCATATGGAGGTTGTCTGGAGGAATGAAAGCAGGCACAGGAACAGCTTCAGAGATAGAGGAGGGACCATGTGTACTACTTGAAGTCATACCTCCTTGACACACCTGACACCCTGAGGGTGCTCACTAATCTGGGCCTGTCCTGGTCCATCGAAGTTCATGTGTCTGGATTAAAGGTCAAAATCCACCCCTTGCCAGCTTTTCAGCTAAAGTCATCCTAAACTGTATTTAATCTCAAAACAAAGATATAGCAGTTTCATAATCACACCTAACTGTCCATGTACATAGCCATAAGTGCAATGATCTCTTCCCAAAGAGTCAAAAATTTCATCATTTTTCAAAAATCCAAGCCTAAGTCACTTCTTGGACACTTGGACACAAAGCAATTTTTAGCTGTCAATATCTCTGCCTATATATATATATATATATATATATATATATATATAACACTCCTTTCTGTAACAGCAGTTGGTAAAATCTTCTATTCCCAAAGGGAAGAATAGGTGGATGCAAAAGAATCAAAGAATCAGACCAAAACCCAGCAGGGCAATCAGTAAATTATGGAGCTGCACGTCCAGCATGCAGGCCAAGCGGTGGTGAGATGGGAGCTGCAGAGTTTGTGGCAGCCTCGCTACTCTGACATTGTCCGTTACAGTGCCCACAACTTCTCTTTTCCTGGGTCTGCTCAGTGACTCCAACCTTGCCCAGCAGAAATTCCAAGCAGACATCCCTGCATTTCCCACTTTCAGGGCTTCCACTTCATTTCTGATCACACGTTCTCACAACTGTGCACTTTGTCTCTCAGGCTAGCACCCCAGGCCTTCTTCTAAAAACTGAGAGGAAGCCTCCGTGATTCAGCAACGTTCGCATCCAAAGTGCCAGAAAATCCAGCACAATGTGGATGGTACACAGAGCTGCTCCTTGACCAGTACTTGTGCCCATTTGGACCACAGCTCTAACAGCTTCTAAATGCCTGAAAGGCTCATACTTTCACCGTATTTTCTAGGATGTCTTCGCTAATGAACAGTACATCCTGGTATTTTCTTTTCAATGTTGTCTTTCAGAGAAGTTTAATTTTTTCACCCTTGAGTCTACAGTGGAGAAGGTCTGGCCAATCTCTTATGTGCCTTCAAGCATCTTTCTTATTTCTTGAGGCCATACACTTGGCTTCTTTTTTCAGATATAACACTATCTTTTCACCAACTTTAGAGGCAATTCTTTCTTGCCAAGTTTTGCATCATTCTGCTTTGCTTTTTCTCCTGATTTTCACTGCAAACTGGGCAGAGAGCAGCTGGTAGTATCCATGCCACATTCTCAATATTGGACTGTCTTTAAATTTCCTCATTACATTAAGCAGTCCACCATCTTTAATCCTAGCTTCCCTCAGGGTCTTACTACATGGGGAAAATGTGCACAAATTTTCTCCCATAGCATAATTACGTGGCTTTCATTCTGTCAATGAAGTCCTTGTTCCCAACTGAAAACTACTCAACCTCCTTTACTATGCCCATTTTTAAGTCAACATTCTCATCTTCTGGGCTCTGAGCAGCAGATCCTTGGTAGAGACTTGCATGAGGCAATGCTGTGGGCTCTAAACCTGTAGTTTAACTCATGGAGGACATTGACATAGGCTCTAGGTCTTCAGCTGGACTGGTGCTGGGTATTGCCATGTGGTCTAAGCTCTCAGCTAAATTCTTTGGTTCTCTAGTGTGTGAGTAGATCTATTGCACTCTTCTTTGTTTTTTTTGTTGACTATTATAAAATAATTATGAATTCTGTGTCCTGTATTGTCTATTCCCTTGAAAACTCTGACTATAACATAATTACTGCTCACAGCATCCTACGGCTTTACTAGTCTGTATATATAAGCTTTTGGGGACTTTCTGTAAACCAGATCCAAAAGCTTCTGAACCATATTGTCAAGTAAAGTCACATCAACACTACTCCCTGTAAAAATCTCCCTCATAACCTAACAATCACACACAAAATATCCTATGTTTAGCATTATGACTGTGGAAGTTAAGATTTAATATCTGAGTTTTCTTTCATTTTTCCATGGTTGTATAATACCCATCTCTTCTTAAACAGGCATTTTATCCTTTACAGAATGGCCTCATGTGACATGCCCTGTGCACTTACATATGGCGCCAGGCTCAAAAGGGTCAACTGTTTAGTAACAGACTGCACTTGTGCCACATTGAAATTCTTAATAATTGTTTCTGAGAATAGACATAAAATAAGAGAATTACACTGGCTGACAGTATTAGTATGACTTGGGTCTAACAGCAAAATTTTACATCTACTCTCAAGCAGCACGTACAGAGGAACTAGTTTGTGCTTCTCGGGTGTACGACTACATTTACTCTAGAAGAATATGTGGCACCACTGAGCCCCACGAGAGTGGCTGGGGGTGGAGAGAGCTTGGATTAGTGTGCTGATGGTTGTGGCAGCAGGTAGAACAGAGGGATGAGCATGACCCTTTCTTGTGGAAAGGGCAGAGCTTTCACTGGAGCACCACTGAAAAGTCACACAAGACAGATGCTCACCAGTTCCAGAGCACATCTCTCTGAGGTCTACACAGCACTCACTGCCTGGCTTGAAATGCCTGGGACTTCAGCAATCACACATTATCAGTAAGTTATCACAAAGGGAATCTGTATTCATGGTCACTGCAAGAAAAAATAGCAGGGATTTATAACTATTTATTAATTTCAGAATCATTTCATAGGCAAAACTATTTTATTGTGAAGAGTCCAATCCATTATTAACAATAAACAAAAATTTTAAATGAATTTAAGTTTTACTTTAAAATAAAATGACAGAAAACATAAATGAGATTTAAAGCTTGCTTCCAAAATGGGCTCTTTTTAAAACAAAACTCACAATTTACCATAAATGTGGATTCAATAAGTAAAATACTATTAGTAAAATTTATATTCAAATTATGGCCTAGGGGTAATGTTCCCTGGTAGAAACCTTGCCTAGAATTGTCTAGATCTTGGGTTAGATCCCCAAAATCTTAGGAAAAAATACACATACATACAAATGTTTGAATTTAAATTCAGATTAAAATGAAGATCACTTTTATAGAGCATAATATTTTGGGTGAAAAAAATGATCCACGAGAATTAACAACTCCAGATTGTACGTTTTCATGTTTAAATAACAGAAACTTGTCCCTGTCTTTTGTACCCAGAAACACCCCTTCAGACACCAAGAACATGATCACCATGGTCCTTGTGTTAAATTATTTTAAATTAATCATGTTGTCATATGTTCTAAAGATGATAGATTCCATTTGCAGACTACAAATGGAGGTGATCAAAGGACAATTTGTGTGACCTAGTAAGTAATCATGGAGACATGTAAGCAGGCTCTTCTCACCATCATAAGCCTATCACATGATAAAATGTTACAAGTCATTGTATAAATACTGAGAACAGCAAAATGTTGTTTGCAATTCAATTATATAACCAATAAATTAATACTGAAGACAAAACTCTTTATATTTCAGTCATCTAATGGTACATTTGTGCTATTTGAGCAAGATGGTTTCCTACCTTAAGTGTACCTGGATCTACCAGATTCTTTGGGGACTTTATACTTCCATTTTCTGCTACTCCTCAAGAGCAAAGCACATGTGGTCTTGTCATTACTGCAGAGCAACAGCATGCCACAGAGGAAGTGCCCTGTGCCGAAACATTTTACAGCATGTTATAGTCAGGCCTGATCAGGAAAATGACAAAGTAATACTGTGAATGAATAAAACTGGCTCATGGATGTTATATTTCTATAGTGCACTTTCACAGAAACACAAGATGCAACAAGGGGAAGACCAGACCTCCTTGGCTGCTTGAGTCTGGAGCCTGAAAACACTCTGCCATCCTGAAGCCCTGTCTATTTGTTGCTTGGATGGGCATAAGTGATGCAGGCATGGGGAAAGATGGCAAGATTGACTTTTATGTTGTAATTCCTATCACTTAGATTAAAGCACTGACCTGTGCATTTTATAATAATTTTCTCAGTATCATTAATATCTGTTGGCATCTACCAGTCTTCTTTTTGATCTCTCTTAGGATTCTTTCCACCACAAGAAACAAAAATTTGTCAAATGTCGCCCAGCATTCAGAATCTCTACTAAGGTCTCTGCTAAATCCCTCTACTAATATGAAAAACAAATCTGGTAGAAAGCAGTTTAAGGTTTAAAATAATGACACAAAAGAGAAATCTTATAGGGAATGGTTAGATCTTTTCATTCAGAACAGGTTTTTCTACTGTTGGTATACGAAAATAATAGATTGAAAAACCTTACAAGTTGGCAGTAATATTATCCTGCATACAACTCCAGTTAAACAACTTAATTTTTACTTGAAATATAATTCTTGCTGAAAACAGATTACCAGATAATAAACACTGTCAAGCTGGTAGAAAATACAACACAAAATGGGTATGTTTAATTATTCAAATTTAGAATTTTTCCAGACAAGATAATTTATTTATTTTCTAAATTTTTAGCTGTTTTAGGTATAAAATAACATTTTAATGGCGACACATTGCAGTGTCTACATGCACCTGAAGTCTGCGGAACAGAAGCTTTCCTACATTTTTGCAGAGCAGATCCTCTGAGTCACCCTTCCCAGGGCCCCCAGTACCTCCTTGTTCCTCAGGCTGTAGATCACAGGGTTCAACATTGGGGTGAGGAAGATGTAGAAGACAGCCAGGACCTTGTTCTCTGCTGGAGACTGGAAGGACTTTGGGCGGAGATAAGTATAAGCAAATGGTGCATAGTAGAAAGTCACCACAGTGAGGTGGGAGCTGCAGGTGGAGTAGGCCTTCTTCCTGCCCTCCCGGGCGCGCATGCGGTGGACAGTGAGAAGGACCCATCCACAGGAACATAGAATGCCCAGGAAAGGAAAAACAAGAAAAAGGATGGTGCTAAGGAACACGGTGTACTCATAGACCCTGGTGTCCATGCAGGCCAGAGTCAGCATGGCTGGGACATGGCAGAAGAAGTGATTGATGACCCTGGACCTGCAGTAAGGGAGATGAAGAGCATACACTGTGTGAGCACAAGAGTTGATAGCTCCCATTGCCCAGGACCCCTGGATCATCAGCACACACACTCTTCTGTTCATGCGGATGGGGTAGTGCAGAGGAGAGCAAATCGCCACGTAAGGGTCATAGGCCATGGACATCAGGATCAGTCCCTCTGAACCTGCTAATGTCACAAAGAAGAAACTCTGGAACCCACACCCGATGAAAGAGATGGACTTGTTTCCAAATAGAAAACCAGAAGCCATCTTGGGGACAGTAGTGGAGACGTAAATGAGGTCCATGAGGGAGAGCTGACTGAGCAGGGCGTACATGGGCGTGTGCAGGTGGGCGTCCAGGAGGATGAGCAGGACCATGGACAGGTTGCCAGCCAGGGCCATTAGGAAGATGGCAAAGATGAGAGTGAAGAGGACAAGGCCCACACTTGATGCGGGAAACAGGCCCAGGAGGATGAAGGCAGGAGAGGTCTGAGTGTCATTTTCCATGGTGTATTCGTATGTAATATCATAAAATACAAACACAGCCCTGCATAGGTATAGGTCACCATTAACCACTTTTTAAAACTATTTAAGGTAATTAACATCAGAATCATTTACAAAATTGTAGTGTTAGGGACGCAGCTCAGTGGTACAGCACCTGCCTGGCAAATGCGAGGCCCAGGGTATGATTCCCAGTATGGAAAAAAAATTTGTAAAACTTAAAAATAATGACTCTTGCCTGTTTTTAAATAGAGAAATTTAGTTTTCCTCTTAAGTAAGCAATATTTTATGAGACATCTGTGTATTACTCAAACTATTTTGAGGAAATATAAAAACTTGTGAAACACTAGTATTTTTTTTTTTTTGGGTACTGGGGATCGAACTCAGGACCCTGCGCTTGCTAGGCAAGCACTTATTCCACTGAGCTATATCCCCAGCCCCAACACTAGTATTTGTATTCAAGAGAATGAGAATAGTCTACTTCCCCATTTGAACTTAGAAATCATTAAATTCTGTTCTTATATCATTCAAGCACATGTATGGAAAATTAATATAAATGTACATTACAGGTGCAAGTCATGAATAAAATTTCAATGCTGTCATGGTATGAGTTTTGTTTTCATATTTATTTCTTCAGACTTACTTTTAATATTTCAGCAAACTGTCACTCTTTTTAAGGAAGTATATTTCTGTTTTAGAGATCTTTGTCCAAAAGCTTTATGTGAAATTTTCTTAAAGTGGATGTCATTGTTATGTTTTTTTGCTTAGAAATCTGGAGTGGAATCATACTGTGATATACCTCTGTGATAAATTCACAGTAACTCCCATTCTTGAGTTTAGGTATTGATCATCAGCCATTCTCTTTCAACAATTCCCTCAAAATGTGAACATTATAGGGCTCTGGGTGATTTCAGAGAAGACACAAAATGCGTAGCAGGCACTTCAACAGACCCTCAGGGTCAGTAATCACTTGGGAAATGTAATGTTAAATCACAGTGAGATACCAGCGCATGCTCAGTAGGAAAATTTTATCAAAGAAAGAAATAAAACAGATGTGCAATAGATGGAAATTTTTATGTTTCTTTCTTTTTTGTGGTCATGTCCACTGATACTGCCCTTGTGTGGAATAATGTAGCAATGGCTCAAAGATGAAACGGGGTGTGGATATGAAGCAGTAATTCCATCTTCGGTGGTGAAAGGCTAGGAGGTGCTTCACACACTCAAATGCGCTATTTTTATGCCCTTTTATATAGCTTTATAATTCACAATAGCCACAAGGCAGAAACATCTTAACTCTTCATCTACAGTTGTATCCACAAAAAATGCGGGACACCTGCCCAATAGGATATTATTTGGTTTCTTTAAAGCGAACAAATATCAACACATGCTATAACAGAGATGAGCATGAAAGACCTTAAACTAAGTGAAAATATCCATCACAAGAGGACAAACACTGTATCAGTTCACTTTCATGAAGCTGAGGTGGTGGGATAGTGCATGTTCTGGCTGAGTGCATGAGAGAAGGTGAGATACTACTTAGTCAGTACAGAGATTCAGTCCAATAGGATACCGTTCTCTGGAGTAACAACTGTGCCACAGTTCAAACTACTCCAAGCCTCCTCACTGTGCACTCAGAACTGTAAAACCCTGAATTATCCCTTACACTGCTGTGCTGTAATAAAATACCACAAAACTACACTCACTAAAATTGTTGCAAGTTTGGATTTTCAAATGTATTTTAAGGTAGTTAAAGCAGTATCCCACGCCATGTTGGAGCAGCTTACATTCCATTATTGTTTGACCCTGTTCTAATTTGCAAATAAAAGTTTAACAGGAGAAATTATTTTCAGAAGATCATTAGAATCAATACGGTAGCAGCCGATTAAAGTTATCCTGTTTACTTTTATTACTGAACAGTAGAAAATGTGATGTTTGAAGTAGAACAAATGTGAGACAGATCTGATGGGATGGGGCAACTCATGAGTGTCAGTTCAGCATCTGCTTGATTATCCACATCCCACGTGCTACTGTTAACATACAGCCCAGTATCTTGTTGCATACATAAGATTTCAGTACCGTTCCTCACAGAGAAGCAAATTTAGTCATCAGATTTGTTTCACTAATAAAAGGAACACTTTTTGTTTAAAAATAACTTTCTGTACTTGTTTCTCACCCTTTTATTCTTTTAGTGAAATTGGTATAAGTGACTCTCTAAAGCACATTTTAAAGCTTCCCACTTACTTTCATTTCCTTGTATCCCTCTCTTGTTGTGGAATGTGGACATTAGTAGTGACGACCTTCACTCTGGAGGAAAACATGGGCAGGAAGACACTGAGGTTGGAGTCTGTACTTAGGAAGCAGCCGATATTGAGGCAGAACTCTGTTCTACCCTAAGAAGTCATGGAATTGACTGATTGTGCTCACACACTGCCAGCAGGAGCATGGAAGTTTTGCTGGGATGCAGTTGGATTTCTTCCTAACAGTAGTCACTTTGGGCAGATCTAGATGGTGATATTTTATGAGTAAGACAGCTCAGATTCAGAGATTTTAAGTGAATTACCCTAGAGTGACAGCTAGACAAATGTCCATGGGCACATACAGAAACACATGTAAAGTTTACAGATAACTATGATTTAATGCACATGTATAATTGGACTACATATGTGTTAATGCACAGAGAAATTGTATTTATAGTATTTAGAGGAAATATACGCAACACTTAAACCTTTTAAAAATATTTTTCAAATATCTTTGATTATTGGTCCTAAAATATGGGAGGGTCACATTTTAATCACCCAAAACAGAAATGAAAATTTAAAAATACTAAAGTATAAAATATAGACAGGTGATAAATTAATTAAAACTGCATTAAAATTTCTTTAAACACAAGTAACATTATTTTACTGTTAAAAGTTAGGCATCTCATATATTCTAAATCACACAGCTTTACTGTTTTTAACTCAACCCAGCACCAAATATAAATATGTTCATTGAAAAAGTGTTTTGTAAATGACTGAGTGAGAATTTATATCTTATTCCCAATGACACAATGTCTTTAACAAGAAGATTTGATTGCAGAGAAACATCCTTGTGTTGTCCAGTGTAAGTCAGGTACATATTAATACCATAAATAAAATTCTTCAAACACTGCCCACATATTAAAGTGAATTCTGCATTGCAGCGAATGCACATCATTTCATTGCATAGATCGCTTTTTCTTTTGTTATTTTATTTTATGGAAAAAGTTAAAACAAAATTTCATAACAAAATAATGGGAGAATAACATTAGAAAATACATTACATGTTATAATCCTAAAAGTAGTTTCCCATGGTACAAGATATGGGCATAAAATTTTCTTTAGTAGCTAATTGTGCAAAACCATCTTTTTAATGAACTAAAGAAAAGGATATACTAAGATCACTTTTTCTTAAACTTGCATTTATAGTTGAAAATAAAATCCTGAAAAATCCCTCCTCTATGATTCCTGTACTAACAAAATACGTCAGTTTTTCGTAGGTAACATCCTTGTCATGGCAGGAATACCTGAAGTATAGACATTAGAGTCGTTACTGCCCTCAGAAGGACCAAGTGAAACAGCACGGAACCAAGGACAGCGCCTCCCACAGTCTGCACCGTGAAGATTTCACTGTGGCACAGACTCCCACCCTCTGCTCACTTTTGATTAAAAGTTTCTCCAAAACAGATCTCTGCAGTAATGTGGCTTTCACTGCTTTTTTTTCTGATCAGTAGAGGTAGAAAAGACTGAATTTGGTAAAAAGTAAGTTTCCTTAATTTCACTTTTCAGAGTTTTTTCTATGAAACCTCAGATTCTTGAAAAGCCTCTAAATAAATAAGTACGTATTTTTCACATTCATGGCATCATCCACCTTATTTTGCAGAAATCTGAACCATTTTTCTCTTCTCATGACAACTGAAATGTCCCATACCTCTGATTTCCCCTAAAGTGACCCTCTTGGCTTACAGACCCACCTGAGAATGGGGTCGGTTTTACTGTGAAGGCTTTGAAGTTACAGATTCCAGAAAGCCAGCCATAGATAGCTCCTTGCTCAAAGCTCGTCATAGCTGAGTCTGTTTGTCTATTCTAAAACACATCTTGCACGTTCCTCCATTAACTAGAATTTACCAACTGTAAAATGACTAGTGTAGAATCTTGGAACATAGAGCAGAGTCTGGAGAGGGTCCTTCTCCCAGTGTGTGCAGAAAGCCACTGTGATCCCCGTTCTCTGCAGTGTTTCCTGAGGGATTGCTCTAAGGACATCTGGAGTTCACAGTGTTCTTTATCATTTTACTCGCTAATAATAACTGATCTGCTTTCACACTTGTGAAAGTTTGTTTTCAGTTGTTTAGATTGGGATAAAGAATATGCCAGTTTTTAGGGTATATGGAAGACTGCAAATTGCAGTAATTATTTTTGGGTGTATTTGAACTTCTCTAAGTTACCTCCAGGCAGGTTCACAATGATGCATTAGGATTCCATAAAAAATTGGAAAATATGTGCAGACACATTTTCTGTGATACACAGAAACTGATTGTATTTGGAAAGCCTTTGAATTTTGTTCTGAAATGAGAACAAGTTAGTGTGCTTTACTGTACATGTTCACTGCAGAAAGATGAGTTTAAATCTTCATCTAAATCTAGGCCTTACCCTCCAGAAAGGCAAACTCTGGTTGCTAAGGTTGCTCTGCATGTGCGGAGAAGCACACACGGGTGAATGCAGCAGCCTGTGAGAAAACACAGTGTGTGCACAGAGCACGACTCGTTCTACAGCAGCACTGAACAGCAGCTGTAGATTTAGTCTCCATCACTGACGCTGTCATCTCCGTCATCTCTGTGAACATACAACTGTGCTTTCATCTATGACGTACAGTGAAATCGATTTCAGATTGATTCTGCAAAACATGCCTATTTGGTTCTCAAAAAAGATATATGTGGTCGCTATGATGGATATTCATTTAAACTTCGTGTTCTGTACATGTAGTAAAATGGTAAATGAGCTTAAATAATTAAGAGTGAACACTACAATTTGACACTAATTGAATTTGAATACAAACTCTGGAAAACTGTAACAGAGCTGCCATGCATACCATTACCAGTATCATTTCCAAAGGACATTTTTAATTTTAAAAGCTAAGTTACTGTTTCAGATTGTGGTAATGTTAACCAGTGCTAGTTTTCTTTCACCACGAGGACCGTTGCATATTTCCATATTGAAACCATATTTGGAATTCCCGGGTATTTGACTACAGTGCAATAGTCTCAGGGAAGCTGAACTGGAAAGCAGAACACAGCAGTAAGTTAATAAAGGCCCAGATAATCTCTCATCACTCATAGCAACAGCAAAGCAAAGAAGCAAATGTAAAGGAAACAAAGCCCAAGAAGGACACAGCAGTGGGCTCTCTATGCTCCTTACTGTGACTTAAGACTCTAGCTGCTGTGTTTGTTCTTCAAGACTTGCCTGAGTCTGCAGACCACCTGGGCAATGCAACGTCCTCTCCTCACTTCCCCAGACACCACCTGCAGTCCCTGCAGAGAACGTGCTCATGAGTAGATCCAAAGTCAGTTTCTGTGCTCTGCACCTCATGCCCAGGACTTCTGCTTCTCATGGACCAGTCCTCAAAACCAATTTCATTATGTTTCAGAAACTAAGCCTAATCACGTGACAGAAAATAAAGAAGAGTAAAATTAAGAACAATAGCTTTTTAACTCCACCCTTACCATTGTGAAAGTTTCAATTCCGTTGTTATCTGTTGCGCTGACCAGCTTTCAGCTTGCTGGAAAATATATCGGACACCTGCACCATAAAGAGGAGGGGATTAATTTGGCTCGGGTTTGCATTTGATGGGTGGGAGCTTCGCCACATGATCCGCAAAGCAGCAGGGCCAGGAAAAATAAAGCTGCTCAGTTCGCGGTTGCCAGGGAGCTGAATGGGTTGGAAAGAGCATCCGCATCGACCTAAGCTCCAAAGTCAGCGATCAATGGCTCCTCCTACCACATCCGTCCTGACAGCACTTTCAGCTGTGAAGTCAGTGTGTTAATCCACTCTCCCTCCAGCACCGGCAAGACCTGATCACCTCTTCCAGTTCTCTTGACCCACTCAAGCTGACAGCCCACCGTCACAGGTAAACACTGCCATTTTCTGAGTGAGCTTTCTGAGTGCTTCTCCTACAAATGTACATACTCACCTCTCCTCCCTGCACTTGGAACGTGAGCCACCTCCAAGGAGACTGAGCAGCGCCGGGACTTCTGTCCTTCAGTAGGTGCGCCCTGAGTGTAAGGATGGGCTGTGCCTGGGGAATGTCCCCTGAGACCCGCACAGGAGAGGGCTGCTCCCTTTGGACACATCCTGGCCTGAGGCCCAGGAGAGGGCAGTGTCCTAATGGGCAGGCACTGAGACGCTGTCCAGGCTGCCAGAATGGGAAGAACAGAAAGGCTCACTCGAACATCCCATGCTACCTTCCTGGCATGTATTAGGACACCTTTTGTGTTCATGCTGTGACTCAGTACATGCTTGGTTATGATGACCTGCTTGTGTTATTTGTTTCTGTTGCTTGTGTAGAATGAAAGTGTATGAAAATGAAACAAGTTTGATAAAAGCAAATAACTTAAAACTCTTCATGATATTATAAAGGTTCAAATAATTTCCTTTCTTTTCCAAATTCATACAAAACTATTGCAATTTTTCTCATTAAAATAAATCATAAAATGATATCATGATAGATTGGACTGGGAATCATACAAAGAAACTCAGAAGTTAAACTTCTCTTGCATATTGTACCTTAAGTATTCACTTATCTCTCAGACTTTCTGGAATGAGTATATTTTGCCTCCTCTTCAGGAAATAGTACTGTTCTTTTTTGTTTTAAAGGACTTAAAACTTTCCTGAATTCACAGAGCAAAAATTTTCAATACCCTCACATATGAGAAGCTAATGAATTTATTTCTTGCTTTCAAACCTTGCATTCCTATGTGCTTGTGGTATGTGATTATTTATCTGCACTGTGGGAGGCCCCTGGACACAGGAGAGCGTCCTCCTCGTCCTTACGGCTCCACCTTCTTGCCTTCTGTCCCCTCCTTCAGCCCTTCAGTGTCCTGCATTCACGCAGGCTCTCTTTCCATGTTTCCTATTATCCGCATTTTATTTTGCTCTGAATTTATTTATAATTTGGATTTTTATTATAGCAAAGACAGTATAATATTTAAGATTGTGTGTTTGATTTATTTTGCTCTATATGAGGGCCCCAAGGGGCACTCCTTTTCCTATGACTCAAGTTTATCCATCTTTATGGAATAGTGCTCCACTTTGCAAGAATTCCCTGCCTGCTTTATCCACTCACCTGTTGAGTAGCAATAATGCACTTCCAAGACACCTAGATTTGTAATATAAACTTGAAATCTGGAATGATGATTCTTCCTGCTTTGCTCTTTGTACAGGGTTCCTTTGGTTAATCTGGAGATCTTTGGGTTCTATATTGATTTAGATTTCTTTCTAGTTCTGTGACAAATGCCATTGATAGTTAGACTGCACTTGGATTACATCTATGTATGAGTTCCTTCAGAGTGGACATTTTGCCACCACTGACTCTGGATATCCAGGAATAGGAGACATATTCCTGCTTCTTGATGTTCTCTTTGATCTCCTTTTCTTCTGAGTTCTATATTTTTCATTCTAGTTCTTTCCTTAGTTTTCATTAGAGAAGAAAGGGAACTTTCACTGACTTCCTCAGTTAGATGAATTCCTAAGCATTTAATTTTTTGAACCCGTTGTGGATAGTATCATTTTCTTTATTATCTTCTTGGTAGCTTACTAAATATTTGGTGTACAGGAGCACTATTGACTTTTGTATTCATTTTTATCCTGCTACCTTGTTGAAATTGCTTACTATGTCTAGAAGTCTTTTTGGTAACATTTCACCTCTTCTATTGAGATTCAGATCATCTGAGAATAAGATAGTTTCCTCTCTTTTGCTATAATTGTCCTTCATGTACATATACACATATGCATATGTATACATATGCATGTATACATGTGTGTGTGTGTGTGTGTGTGTGTGTGTGTGTGTGTGTGTGTGTATTTAATTGCTATTGGTTTTACTGGTGCTATTGCCTGATTCCCCTGGCTGAAGTTTGAGTACTATGTTGATTAAGTGTGGTGATAGTTCAGCTATGTTTCTTATCCTTGTTTTAGGGCAAAAGCTTTCAACTTTTTTCAGTGTGATATATTTATATTGTTGACAGTGAATTTTGCATAAATGTTTCTATCCGATTGAGATGTGGTCCCTCTAGTCCTATTTTTCCGAGATTTTCTTATAATCAGCTACTGGAATTTATCAGAGTATTTTTCAGTCTATTGAGATGCCCGTGTGATTTTTGTCCTTATTTCTGTTTATATGATTTACTGCATTTATTGATTTGCAAATCCTGAACTATCCATGAGTCATCCATCAGTGAATCTGCCTACTCCATCGTGGTGTTTGTCTTTGATAGGATTTGTGTTCTACTTGCCAGTGAGTTGTCAAGGGCTTTTGCATCTCTCATTAAGGAGATTGGCCATATTAGCACAAGCTTTTTATCATTTATACATGTGTGAAAAATCTTTATTTCTTCTAGATTCTCCAATTTGTTGGAGTAGAGATATTTTAATTTTTTTTTTTTTTTTTTTTTTTTTTTGGCGGTACTGGGGATTGAACTCAGGATCCTGCGCTTGCTAGGCAGGCACTTATTCCACTGAGCTATATCCCCAGCCCTAATTTAAATAATTTATTTTATGTAATTTATGTATTCTGCATTTTAATTATAAATATTTCATTTAAAATAATTGTTAATAATCTTCTCAATTTCTGTGGTGTTCATCTGGATGTTACCTTTCT
This sequence comes from Dinomys branickii, assembly GCA_004027595.1. Classification (NCBI taxonomy): domain Eukaryota; kingdom Metazoa; phylum Chordata; class Mammalia; order Rodentia; family Dinomyidae; genus Dinomys; species Dinomys branickii. The sequence goes on from PVLD010004429.1 coordinate 78,758, forward strand.
CATATTGTATTCATATGGTCTTCTCTTGAACTTTATTTCTTTTTATAAACAGAAAAGAACAAAAAAAAATTAAAAAAAAAGACTAAAACAAAACTACACAAAAACTATAAAAATGATACACAATTTCAAAACATGATGGTAGGAAACCAATAATTACCTAACTTTTTGATTCACTGATTCTTTGTTTTGTACTTTCTGTCTCAGTTTCATTAATTTTTGCTTTGATGTTGACAATCACATTCTTTGTATGAGGTCTGGATTTTGATCATTGTTGTTTGTCTAGAAGCTTGTTTTGCATTAGTAAGCTATTCATTTGATCTTCCTCTTTTTTTTGGTGTAGAAATTGCATCTATAAACTTTCCTTTTAATTTCGTTTGACTTGTGTACCATAAAATCTGGTACTGAAATTATTGTACTAAAATTATTTTTTTTAATTCTAGGAATTAATTTGTTCCTGGATTTCTTTTGTGATCCATTTTTTTCCAGAAGTATATTGCTTAATCTCCATATATGTATATATTTTCTTCTTTTGATTTCTACATTCTTTGCACTATGATCTAATAATACGCATGTGATCATTTTCAATTTGTATTTACTAAAGTAAGCTTTATTAGCTAGTATTAATCTATTTAGAGAACATCCATGTGCTACTGAGAAAAATGTCTATTCTATTATTATTTTTTTAAAGTAAAAAAAAAAAAGAAAACATTAACAAAGAGACACAAAGTAGCACCAGTTCAGTACCATCAAAACTGAGTTAAGAAAAAAGTGACGGAATTAACAATGGTTGTTGTGACATGATGTTTTCAAATCTTCTGGGAAAATACCCAGAAGGGGAATACCTGTGTTGAATGGGACCTCTAGATCTAGTTTGTTGAGGAATCTCCAAAGTGGTTTTACCAGTCTGCAGTCTCACTAAGGGTGGAGAAGAGTTCCTATTTCTTCACAGCCTTACCAGCATTTGTCATTGCATGATTTCTTAATGTTGGCCAATCTTACTGGGTCAGATGAAATCTCAATGTTGTTTGTATTTGCAGTTCTCGAATGATTAAAGATGTAGAACATTTTCTCATATATTTATTTGCCATTTGTATTTCTCTATCTGAGAAGTGTGTATTTATCTCAGATGCCCATTTCTGGGTTGTGTCTTTGAATTTGGACAGGTTCATTTTTTTTTTAAATTTTTTGTATGTTCTAAATAGAAGACTTTTGTCTGAGGCACAGCCAGCTAGGACTTTTTCCCAATTTGTGGGTTTTGTTTTTATTCTGCTGGTGGTTTCTTTAGATGTGCAAAAACTTTTTAGTAAGATGAGGTCCAAGTTATTGCTTTTTTGATGTATTTCCCTTGCAGTTTGATTTTTGTTCATGAAGTGTTTGCCTACTCTTATGTTTTCAAGATTTTTACCTACTTTCTCTTCCAATAGATTTAATGTTTCTGTTTTAATATTGAGATCTGTGATCCACTTTAACTTGAGTTTGGTGCATGGTGATAGACTTGGGTCTATTTTCAGTCTTTGGCAAGAGGCAAGCCAGTTTCTCCAGCACCATTTATTGAAGAGGCTATCTTTCTTCCAGTGAGCTTGTTTGAGTTCAACTATATAACACATTCACTTGTTCAAAATTTCAGTTGAACTCTGACAATTTCCCCCTTGATTTTGTCTGGTTAATCTGTTTGTGACAGTGACATACTGAGGCTCCCCCACCATAAACATGTTGATATTTCTGTGAGTGCTTTTGTGCAGTAGTATCTATTTTGGGAGCTCTGCTGTCTGATGAACACGCACTTATACATGTTATGGCTTTATGTTCAACTGTTCCCTTAACGAACAGCAGTGACATTCTTTCTTTCTTTGATCAATTTGGTTTGGAAAATTGCTTTGTCTGAAACTTGCGTAGCTACTCTTGCTTGTTTGGGGCTACTTTGGAATAGAATATGGTTTCCTGTTCTTTAAATTTTTGTCTGTGAATCTCGTTTTGAATTAGAAATGTTTCTTGTATCCATAATACTATTTGTGTTTTGTCTTTTTCATGGAGTCTGTGATCTGTATCTTTAGCTGGGAAACTGAGACATTTGCATGCCCAGTTATGCGTGAAATGCATGCATGTGAGCCTGTTGTTGTGTTTGAACCCTGTAGCTGCCTGTTGTTCTTGCCTTTGGCCTAACAAGTGAACAGCCCCGTGTGCGCTTCTGAGGCCGTTCGGCACTGTCGGCTTCGGTGTTCCGTTGTGGGAAAACTTCCAGACATTGTTGGGACTTGTGGTTTAGTTTTGTGATTGTGATAATGAATTCATTACAACTAACAAACTGCTCTTGAATAATACAGGTGTCTTGTCTAGTCAGTCAGGTAAGGACCTGTATATATATCTTCCTCAGAAGAAAGAACATGTTTTGTGGTGGGAAGAGATAAGAACCCTTGTTTGATATGGGAAAAGCGGCTTAAAGACTTGCATGGAATAGGATATACTTTTTGGTACTGGGAATCAAACTCCAGACCTTGCACTTGCCAAGCAGGCGTTGTGCCACTGAGCTATTTCCCCAGCCCTTCCATAAAGGATTACGACTCCCAAATACCCTCTACAGGTAGGGCCATAATTGCAGGGATCCTAAGACATAAAGAGAAATGGATTTCAGTATGTGAAATCCAGACCGTGGCCCTCTGAACCTCAGGGCAATGTCCCCTCCCAGGAACCCAAGTGGCATACTCTGGAGGCCACAAGGTGACAGATAGGCTGGAATAGTGCTGTGCTCAGATCGAAGTCTGCAGAGGGTATACCCTGAAACTTCTCCTGACAGCCAAAGAAGGTGAGGGCCTGAAGTTCTCTGTTGTCCTGACAGCAGTGCCCAGAGAGGGAAGGCCTAAGGGCTTCTCACTTCCTCCCACGGGGCATGAACCGGAACACAGAGGGTCTCCCTTCTTGGTTGTATTGAAAGAGGCATAGGGATGATGCATAAATAAATATCCTCTGTTATTTTTACTTTTCAATCTTTTCTTCAGTCCACAGGAATTACTCATTACTCATTAAGTCGCTCATTTTGGGAAAGAATTATCATTCCATGTCTCATGGATGCATGTCGGGTGGCAAACATTCGCCTGTGGCAGATGCGTGAGCCTGTAGCAGCAAGGGCAGAGCAGTTCAGACAGGCGTACTGCTTGGACCCAGGAGTTCATGGCTGGCCTGGGCACCACACCTTTACCTACTCTCGAAAACACTGGAGGGGCTGTGAAGTGATGTGTGAAAAATGAAAGCAAAGGCATCTCTACACTTACTAAACAGAATAGCTGGGTTTCCATGCTTCATAAATGGGCATGTGGGTGGTGACATGATTCACTGAAGATTCAAGAGTTGAGGGAAAATTATTTATTTATCACACATTTTACATGATTGTATTTAGTGCCATAACACTTCATGTGTTATGTCAAAATTTTACGTGCTGGCAGTAGTGTAATTATTATTTGAAAGTGCAATGCACTGGAAAAATCAACACATGCTTTGAGGTGGAAATAAATGCAGATCAGATAAATAAATGCAGATCAGATAATCGGTAAATAACATCTGGCAACATTGAAAGGAAAACCTGTAATTCATGAGAGGCCAAAGAAAATGAGTCTATGAGGCGACAGTAAAATAGAGAAGATTGTAATGCTCTGAATATCAAGTTTTATTACTGTGAAACCTGGAATGAACATGAGTAGAGAAACAGTTACAGTTTAAGATGTGAATTCGCAAGTGTACTCTTATAAATACTCCTAATAATCTTGACAAAGGAGAAATTATTTTTCCAGTCATAACTTTTGAGCTTCTAGACTACCATGTACTGAGGACGTGAGCGATTCATAACTGATTCTGTGAAGTGCTGATTCCCGAGAAATCCATCACAGAACTGCTTTCCATTTAGCAGGAAGGTAACAGAAAGTGCCAGGGGAGAACTGCACTGCCCAGAGGAAGCCATCGGAGTCAGGTTGGATGAGGTGAGCACTGCATAACACATCAAGGAAAATGATAGCCATACCATAATTTCAGTTAGATAACTCCAGAGAGAGTTTAAAGCTGGGTGGGCTCCTTTATTTACTATGTATTTTATATGAATGTGAAGTATGTTTTGATATATGCAGCAATTGATTATTATAGTAGCAGATTCTTGTGTTCAGCACCTTCCATATTTGCTGCTTCTGTGGGTGCAATAGAAGCACTCAAATTTTTCTTTTTCTAAAATTTAATGTGCAATATGTTATTAAGTGTAATATTGACTATGCATTAGATAGCTAAACTTAGGCATCCCACCTAACTGAAAAGTTGTATCATTTGACACACTTCTCCCAATTTGCTCCCAATCAGGAATTCTGGGAACCATGTGCTACATATATTTTCAGGTAATTCACTTCATTTTATATCCAAAATATATAAACAATATCATACAGTTTTTTTCTTCTGTTTACAGTGCTGAGCCCTGAACACAGAACCTTACATTCATTAGAAATTTTATCAGTGAAAGAACAAATGAGAATCAGCATTGGGATTCTTTCTGGTAAGTCCCCCTGCAGGCATGTCTGAAAGGCATGGGCCTTTGGAGATGACACAGAGAGGAAAAGGTTGCCTTCTGCCTTTACGCCTTTCTCAGCAACAGGAACCAATTCCACCAGGACAGATGCTCTCTTCTGTCTTTTGCTCAGTGTCCTTTAAGATATGAATGTAATAATTTTTCTCCATAATTGGGGAATTGAGATCATATCATTTCACGTGTATCCATCTGCCATATTGATTTTGTCAATGATCAGACCTACAGGACACATCTCAGGCATACCTTTCTACTTCATAATGAACCATATAGTGATGAAAGAGGGTTCATATGATTCCTGTGTCAAAACATTCTGTAACACAGTTGCTACCATGATTGTGCCTGAGCTCTCCTGAACTGCCTAAGAGAGAAAACACAGAAGGATTCAGGGCCAGTCTTCATCATTGGTACAGCTGAGTCTCCAGAGAAGTCCTCCATTGGGCTCCTGACCCCTACAGGCACTGTCTTGGGGACAATGAATGTCATTGAGGTAAACACCTGCACTTCTCTGAGACATCTTTTCTCTTGGTCCTGAGACTTTCTCACATCCACCTGTTGAAGAGCCCTGCCTTTCAATGACTCATCCCCAGAGGTGCATTGGGAAGTGCATAGGTAGCAAACCTCAGACCAGATCCTCCTCTGTCCTGGTGATTCATCAAGGCTTTAGAGCATTTGAAGCCTTCCATTTCCTGATTAAATTGAAATGAACTTATTTCTCAGTTTTCAGTAAAGAACTATAGTGATAATATCTGATTCCAAATTCCATTTTCATCATTGACAGAAATAAAGTTTGGAAAAGAGAAGGGAGTCTTGGAGCAAGACAGTGAGTGACCTTAGAAATTGAGAAGAATGTGTCTTTAAAATTTTTAAAGCCAGAATGAAAAAACATTACAACTGACTATTGACAATGAAAGCAAAAATGAAGGGTTATCTTAAAACTATGAAGCTGCCTCTCCATTTGGAGTAGAGTAGGAGAATTTTCGTGCCTCTTGGTGTGCTGTGCTTCAGAAACACTTGGAAAATAGTGGGAAGTATCGAGTCTCCAATTTTTCTTTTCTTTTCAACAAATTTCAATATCTCGTGTTTCATTTTCACAAAGAAGAAAAATTACATTTTCCATATAATTATGGTATTAGCATATAATTCCTTGTGATCAGAAATTTCCTCTTGATGAGAATTGAGAGAAACAATTCCCAATCTTCTCCCACTGTGTCATCCAGGTTTTGATTCATCAGCATCCAAACAAACAGTAAATGCTTATTGTCATGTTCCTGTCCTCTGTCGAGAACAAATCTGGTCTGGGACACCACTGTGCCCAGGAGCCACACCATTTACCATCGCTGTCACAGTGTGGACAAGCAAGGCTTTCCCTGTTATTCTTCACATTTTTTATTTTCATCTGTCATCAGGTAATGTTAGTTTTTCTACAAATGATCACTTTTGCATAGAAATCCCCTTTTATGCATAGTAAAAAGTAGAAAATGATTTGGCATTTTACAAACGTCATTACTGAATTCCAGACAGAAATTTTACTTATGTAACGTCCATAGGATTTAATGAGGTAAATCCAAGGTCTGTCTCACAGAAAATACGAAATTGCCCCTTTCCTTCTGAGGATTAAAAGGACACCTGCGTATATAAGGAAATCTATTCATAATCTTTAATGTTCTAAGTTACCCTAAATGCTTTGGAAAAAGTCAAATTTGCAGTATATCTTGAAAATATACTTTCAGAGCACATCATTATAAAAAAAGAAAATACTTGGAAACAGTTCAGTAAGGCTTGTATAAAGTAATATTAATGTGAAATATGTATTTTTTGTTTTCTATTAAACCTAGCCATTACAGAGAGTGTTCTAATTTGGACCAGGATATTAAGTTTAAGATAAATAAGTAGAGTAATCAGTATGTTAATATCATATATGATCACAATATAAATGTGAATATTTTTAAAAATACGATTACAGTAAAAGACACATTGTCATTAATCCTCACTAAAGTCCTCTTCAATGTCCAAACACACTTATCACATAAAGTTCTGACCCAGTTCCGGAGCTCCTCTGATTGCCTTTTTGAGCAAAGACAGAAAGTGCAGAGTTATGCTGCTTGGCACCAGCCAATGGAAACTCAGGTTCACAAAACGTGACAGTGTGTTTTCATCCACTTTCTTCACCAGAACTGCCACCATGCAACTTCTGGATCTTCTCCAAAGTGAAAATACACAGGATAAGTCATCAGTTTGAATCATTTCAGGTCACAAGGTTGACCAAACCAGCCCAACTGATGAGAGGAAAGAGGCCCCAAAACTGCTTCAGATAATAGCACAAAGGAAGGGACCAGTGTGTCCGACACAGGGGAACCATTGAGAGTGGGTTTGTGACCACGGGTTCTTGCAGTAGTGTGTATATTTTAAGCCTCTGAGCATCCAATAAACTTTCCCATCACATCCCATAACTTTAAAGTTCTCAAGTTTTCAGCATTTTCTATTTCATTTCTCCAGGTTAGTGAAGTGTAGTCCATGAATCAATAAACAATATAAATTCACTATTTTGAAGGGGCAGAGTCAAAAAGAATAAAATATTATGATCTAAAATACATAACTGTAATAACTGCTTTTAAAGTTTTACTTCTCACAGATTAGTGGTAGTTTCAGAGATGAAAGCATGAAATATTTTTCTAGTGAATATCCCCTTGTGAACACACTGAGGCACAAATTTATCTACATTTTTGCTGAATAGATCTCTGAGTCACTCTTCCCAGGGCCCCCAGCACATCCTTGTTCCTCAGGCTGTAGATCACAGGGTTGAGTGCGGGGGTGAGGATGGTGTAGAAGACAGCCAGGAACTTGTCCTCAGCTGGAGATCGGAGGGACTTGGGGCGGAGATAAGTGTAAGCAAAGGGTGCAATGTAGACAGTCACCACGGTGAGGTGGGAGCTGCAGGTGGAATAGGCCTTCTTCCTGCCTTCCCGGGAGCGCATGTGGTAGACAGCAAGAAAAACCTTCCAATAAGAAAACACAATGATTGTGGAAGGAAATAAGAGAAAGAAGGTGGTACTCAGAAAACCTGCGTACTCATGCAATCTGGTTGCCCTACAGGCCAGAGTCAGCATGGCTGGGACATCGCAGAAGAAGTGGTTGATGGCCCTGGACCTGCAGTAAGGGATCCGGAGGATGTACAGTGTGTGAGCACAGGCATTGACAGTGCCCATTGCCCAGGATCCCAGGATCATCAGCACGCACACTCTTCTGTTCATGTGCATGGCATAGTACAGGGGAAAGCAAATGGCTACATAACGGTCATAGGCCATGGACATCAGGATCAGTCCCTCTGAGCCTGCAATAGTAAGGAAGAAGAAACTCTGGAACCCACACCCGATGAAAGAGATGGACTTGTTTCCAGATGGAAACCCGGAAGCCATCTTGGGGACAGTGGTGGAGACATACATGAGATCCATGAGTGAGAGCTGGCTGAGCAGGACGTACATGGGCGTGTGCAGGTGGGCATCCAGGAGGATGAGCAGGACCATGGACAGGTTGCCAGCCAGGGCCATCAGGAAGATGAGAAAGATGAGAATGAAGAAGACAAGGCCGACACTTGATGTGGGAAACAGGCCCAGGAGGATGAAGTCTGTGGAGGTCTCAGTGTAGTTTTCCATGGTGTAGTCGTATAGATAATCCTGAAACAGACATAGCAATGAATAGCAATAGATCATTACCAACTTTGAGAAATTCCCTAAAGTAATTAGGTTGTATTTTGTTCATCAATTGTACAGTTTTGAAATAAAGAACTCATTCTGAAAAGGTAAATGGCATACTCAAGACTCTGCTATTTTTTAAACAACAATTTGTGATATAAAAGTTTTGTAAAAAACCTGAAAATGTATGGAAAAATTATATTTTATTGCAACATCAAGTGGTGTGAATCCTTTGCTGCAACATATTGGCTTAAATGACAATAAATTCTGATTTATGTTTCAAATATATGCTTAAAAATACCTGTAAAAACACACATTTTAGCCCTTTATTGTTTAAAAAATTTGATACAGCCATATATGATGTTATTTTTAAATCTTTATTTTTTGGACTTATTTCTAATACTTACAGGGTAATCACCCATTATGAGGAAATACATACCAGTTTTGATATCCTTTGGCCAAAATCTCCCCTGTCCCACTTTCTTCATGTCTGGTATCATTACAAGTCTCTTGTTCAGAAATCCAGATGTGTTCTTGTTGCTACACACCTGCTATAAGAAGTCATGGTACTGGACACTTTATCGCCATTGCTGACCATCACCCTTCCTGTTCAATGCTTTCCTCCATGAGGAAGTAAAGAATAGAAGCAGTGAAGATGTTCAGTATGTGTCATCAATTGCTAAATGTGTATCAAAATGCAATGAGACAGTGTTGCACATTCGGCAGGAAAGTCCCTAGTAAAGAAGCAAACAGAACAGAAAATACATTTTCACAAAGATGTAGAAAACTTGGACATCTTTCCAGATTGTTGTGAGAAATATAAATATTATTGGCACAGTGAAGATTAACTCTTATAGTGACTACTCCAAAAGTGTAGCAGAATATGAGGATGATCTAGTAACTCCATGTTTGGGTATGTATTAGACCTGTTTGCACGTGAGCATGTGAGCATAATTCACAGACCCACAAGTCAGAAACAAGAGTCCATCCACAGATGAACCTGTAAACAACATGTGTATGCAAACACAACCGAACACTCAGTTTTTCAAAGGGAACAAATGTTGGCATGTGATTCAAGATGTACAGGTATTGACAACATTGTCCCAAATGAAATAAGTAAACCACAAAAGGACAAATACTATGTAAATTCACGTTATGAAGGACCCTGCACAGCCAACATCAAAGAGATAGGTGGTAAAATGGGGGTCTTCAGGGGCGTGATGAGTGCAGAGGGGAGAGGTTATTTAACAATTTTGCACCTTTAGTTCAGTAAGACAGAAAAGTTCTGGAGATGCACAGTCATAATAAATGCACAAAGGTGTAAATGTACTTCATCTACATACCTATGAACATAGAAATGAATAAAACAGTAAATTTTTCTTAAGTAGCTGAACCGGATTAAAAATAAACAGGGCTAGGGATGTAGCTCAGTGGCACAGTGTCTGCCTGGCAAGCATCAGGCCCTGAGTCTGATTCCTGGCACAAAAGATAAAAATAAATAACAATAAATAAAAGTAAAATAACCAGAGCTCCCTTAAATACACTAAATTATTCTAAATGTGAATTTGAATTGTATCTTAATGCAAATAAAATTGTATCCTGAGCCATGTTGGAAAATTTACATTCCATTATTTTTTAATCTTTAGACTTCTCCAAAAAACTACTTGAACATTCTATTTTTATAAATTTGATTAAAGTGAATATGAGAGTGGATTAACGTAATCATGTTCAATTTTATATAATAAATTCAATTTTCAGCAGGAGAAAGTCTGACATTAGAAATTACTAGTGCACTGCCCAATACAGCAGTTTCTATCACTCATTTCGTGTGTAGTTCTGCCAGTGGCACACTGTCCATGAGAAGACTGTTACAGTGTCTTACAAAATTAGAAAAGGAATATGGCACAGGAAAATGAGTGTCACATGAGATCTTATATTCGACATCATATCCTATGAACACCAATCAGCATCTTTGATTATCCACAGTCCAAAGGACAAGTGTAACAGCACAGTAACATAGGCTGCTGTGTACATAATACTCGAGCACCATTCCTGACACAGGCGCAGCCTCAGGCATTGAGTGTTTGTTTCAATAGTGTAAAAGAACTTTTCCATACAAAAAAATCTCTAAACATGCACGATGTTTTAGGAACCTCCAATTACTTGGATTTTTTATGGCCTTATAATTGTGGAAAATGGACATCAGTAGTTCCAGTGTTTACCCTGGAGGGAGGAATGCACAGGAAGCCTCTCAGGGTCGAGTCAGACAGCACAGAACCAAGGGACTTTGGGTCAGGACTCTGTCCACCTGAGAGGAAGGATGGAGGCAGCGACTTTACTGACTGTGCTCACAGTTGTCTCCAGAAATGTCACAGGGATTCTCCAGGATGCAATTGGATTTAATTCTAACAGTGTTCTCTTCAGGGTGATACATACAGGACCATGTTACACAGGGAAGAACTGAGGTGCAGAGTATATGAGGTACATATGTAAGTATAATTCCTCACACATGTGAGAAGTACATGTTATTACACACAAGAATGTATGTTTATACAAATAAATACAAAGTTACTAAAATATGTTTTAAAAGTCTTGTTATTTTCTAATATCTTTAAATAGTGATTCTATAAAAAGGTGAGCCGACACTCTAATAATGTGAAACAAAAATAAATGAAAGAAAAATTCATTGAAATGTACATTAGCTAGAGTAGATACATTAATGAGAAAGAATATGAAATGACATATCTGAAATAAAATTACATTAGTGGTTAAAACTGACTTTGGCATCTTGTGTATTATTTATCAACTGTTTTCACAAGTCTCCAAGTTGAACATGAAACAAATATCTCCATAGAAATGTTATTTTCACAAATGTAATCAAAATTTGTTGTTTTCACAAAAGCAATCACTATTATTCCCCATTGTAAAAGTCTCTGCTATGAGAATTTGATTACAGAGAAACGGCCTCATAATCTGTGGTGTAAATCAGGTACATGTTCTGCATCATGTGTAAAATTCTCCCTATGTTGCCTTATATAAAAATGAATTGCATATTATGATTTAAAGTCAACGCATATCAGTTCATTACAGGGACCGTTTTCACTGCTACTGTTTCGACTGGAAAATGAGATCAATGATAAAAGCCTTCTCAGGATTCTTGTAATAATACAATACATAGACTTTCCAATGCAGTCTCCTTGTCAGAGCAGCAATACGTGAAATATGGACATCACAAACACGCATGGTCATGGACAGATGAGGTGAAGGAGCGGGGAACCAAGGAGCCACACTCCCCAGAGTCTGCACATACAGTTTCCACTGCGGCCAAGTCCCCGCACCCTGTTCCTTTGATCAGGGGAGTCTCAAAGACAGATCTCTCCAGGAGTGCTGTCTTTATTGCATTTGTTCTGATCTGTTATGCAAGGGGAAGAAGGTTGCGAATGTACAAAGAGGCCTCTTTAATTTCACTTCGCTGGGAATTTTCAAAGAAATGCCAGATTCAAATTTTAAAAGCCTCTATTTTTTTTTTTTTTGATACTGGGGATTGAACTCAGGACCCTGCGCTTGCTAGGCAAGCGCTTATTCCACTGAGCTATATCCCCAGCCCCGCTTTTAAAAGCCTCTAAATTAAATAAACTATCAAACTTCTAGCTACAAATTAAATAAATCCAAAATGATCAAGTCCATGAGGTGATCTAACTAATTGAGGTTTTCAGAAATCTGAATTGTTTTTCTCTTCTCCTAATACCTGAAATATCCTCCTGCTCCTAATAAATCCATAAACTGACCCATCTACCTTAGAGGTCTAATCACTCTAACTGGGACAGTGAAGTCATTTTCTCGGCATGGCTTTGGTGTCATGGGTTCTACAAAGCCACCAGAGCACCTCTCACAAATCCTCTCATGCCTGACTTTGCAATCAAACTTTGATCTAATTCTAACCATTGAATTTAGGAAAGGTAAAGTCCAGTCATTAAAATTTCTGCGTGTGCAGAGAAGCAAATGTGGATGATTAAAGGCCGCCTCTGAGTAAACACACAATGCACATTCAGGACACGACTTGTCCGAAGACAGCGGAGAACAGCAGCTGCAGATCTAGAATCTCCATCAATAACGTCACCATCTCCACCTACAGAATTACTACCACAAGTACTGAGATACTGGCTTTCTAGTCTGATCTGACTGTGGTACAGAATTCAAATTGTTTCTGTAAATTATGCCTGTTTGGTTTTCAAAGATGCTTTTCCAGATCACTAAGGTAGACACTATTATTACCAATGCTATCACTTTCCAGAACCTCTGAGTTCCTACAGAAAATTTAAAACAAAAAATTAGTTGTAAAAATTGAGCACGCAAAGCACAAGTTAAATTTAAATACAAACTGTCAGAGCTACTGTTCCTATATTTACCCACATCCTGTCCAGAGAGTATGTTTAAACTTTAAAGATGATGTCACTGACTCCTACACGGGTAATTGGAACCAGCCTGAGCTTTCTTATGCCATAAGCCCTCCTTCAGATTTTCATAGTGAAATAATATTTATAATTTTCATGTATTTGACTATAATGCGATGGACTCAGGGAAGATAATGTAGGTACAGAAGATAGGAGTCGGATTAGTAGGTCCAGAGAACGACTCATTATTCATGGAATAAACTAAACAAGCAAAAACAAAACAAAACGTAAGAGAGAAAAACATGCACTTGTGGCTTCCTTGCAAATTTGGACTCTAAGCATCGATTTTGTTTGGCTAATTTCTCCGAGTCCGTGGAGCGACATGCAGGGGAACGTGCCCTCATTGCTTCTGCTGACCCCAACTGCGTCCCCTGCAGAGAACACACTCAGGATTGGCTCCAAAATCAGTCGTGTGGTCTGACCTGGTAGCTGCAGACGTCTGTTGCGCAGTCGAATACAAAGTATAGCAATTTATCCTCCAATTCAACTTCCAGTATGATTCTGAAACTGTGTTCACTGAAGCACCTGCCAGCATTTCTATTCCTATGCAGTAAATAAAAGATCAAATTAAAATTAGCACCTCTTAATACCTTGGCACATTGAAAAAAATAACTGTCTTCATTACTTGTGACTCTGATCTGCTTTCAAGTTTTTGGACAAAATACTCCATACGTACAACTTGCATTGGGCAGTTTTAATCTGGCTGGCTTTCATTTGATGGGTCTGGCTTCCAGATGGGAACCTCAAAGCAGCAGTTACAGGAGAATAAAGGCTGCTCTGTGCTCAGCAGACAGGTGTCTGAGTGGATCAGAAAGAGTGTGACAGGAGACAGCACCCTGAAGATGTACAGCCTGCCCGCGTCTACCTGACCCCAGCTCCCGAGGACACTTAGCTTGACCGTCTATGCTTTCAGCCACTGAACTCTGATCGCTCTTAAGATACAGTCTCCTCCTGAAGTATTTTAATAAAATCTCCCTCAGAGTTAAGCTGAACTGTCATCCTTGCCCTGTAGTCACTATTGAACCATATAATTGTTCCAAGGAGCTCTTTCAAATGTTACCCTAACAGTGCAGCCATCACCTGCTCATTCCTGCACTGGGTGTTTCAGCAACCTCCAAGGAGACTCAGCAGCACCTGGACTCCTGTCCTTCTGTTGTTGGCCACTGAGACTAAGGATGAGCTATGCTCTCTGGAATGTCCCCTGAGACCGAGAGGAGAGAGCAGTCCCTGGGTCATGCCCTGTGCTGGGGCCAATGTGCAGGCAGAGTATGGCTGGGCACGGAGCTGCTCTCTACACTGCCATGGCTGACACAGTGGGAAGAACAGACAGCCTCACTCAGAGCATCCCCTGCTACCTGCCTCTCGTGTGACATGACATATTATATTGTGATGCTTTAATAAAATATCTGCATAGTTGTGATTTAGTCACATATATGATTTTGTTTGTCTTGGAATAAAGTACACAAAAAAGAAATGAATTTTTAATAAAAATACATAACTATAAATTATTAGTCTATCACATACAAATTATTGTATAATTTAAATTTACCTCCTTTCAAACATGCTCATTAAGTTATATTGTTGCAGCAAAACTGAGTCCAGGAAATGCATAACTCCTGAGGAAGCCAGGAGGCAGTGAACAGCTTTCTTTTACACTGGTGTCCATGGCCAGAGTAATATTCAGCAAAGCTAGGCCACATTTTCTTGGGAGTTGCGCTTTTGTATGGTGCATAAGCAGAAGGTACACAGGAGAGACAGAACAGCCTGGATATTCTTCTGATTAGCTAGCAGGGTGAGCTCACTGTTTATAAGGGTAGATTTATGACCTTCAGTTACAAGATTAGATTGATAGCCTACCCTTCGTACAAACATCATCTTGCATGTTCAGTTACATTTTCATGGTTATAGGGCTCTAGAAAGTAATTACAAGCCATGAAAAAGTTACAAAGCTAGGCAGTTTCAAAAGAACAAAGATGTTTTCTAAACACCAATTTTCCCAGTACGGTTCTTTCTTTTTCATTTCCCCAACTTGTAATTATTCAGAAAAAGCTATTCCCAGGTTGCTTCTATCTAAAGCTACATAAGAAGGAGTAGCTGTTAAGGCCATATGGAAACTTATGCCACAGACAATTTCTGGGACAAAGTGGTTATTTATCCAAATAACCAGGCAGGGGCCTATCAGAAAATGGAACTCAGCCCCAGTCTCCAGTCAGGTAGACCTTGGAGTCATCCATGATTCTAATTTTGTTCCTTGGTCTGGTTATGTAATCTCTACTGTAATTGTTGCAGACCTTTTCAGACTATTCCAGAAATATCAGCCTAGAGAACGCAATTCTCTTCTTGGGCATTACAAACTCCTCCCTGTTGTAAGAAGACTACATCTAAGGTCCATTTTGGAAAGTAACTTCAGCAAGAGAGTCTGTTTGGTCCTGTAACAAGGACACTGTATTATGGAGACTTCGAAGTTCCAGGTCAGCGACCTCAACTAATTGATTGAGTCACACTTTCCAGTTACTAGAGCAGTTGCTTACAAGCTAGACTGAACTGCTAGGCTCATCACAATGAGGACTGGGGTTACCTGGGTGACCCTCATAACCCTGTGAGGGACCACTGGGACCTGGACACTTGTCTTTTCCTCTCTCTTATAGGTTTGTACTTGCGGTAAGAGAACAAAGACACAGGTGCCTTTTGAGTACTGTCCGGGCGGGTTTTCACAACGTCAGGACAGGAGAAAAGGGTATTATTAGGGGTGGTCAGGTTCCCCCCCCCAGGTGGCAGATGGACAAATACAGTGAAGTGTACTGCAGATGCCTGGTGAGAGGACATAAGTTACATTTCCGTAAACACGTAGGGAAGCCAAAAGGAGCTGAAAGTTTTACACTTGTGAGAGCTTCTTTAGGGAAGCACATATGTGGGAACAATATAGTGAAAGGAAGTGCAGATTGAAGAGAAAGCCAACAAACAGAAGCAGTATCAAGAGAGCTATAGTTCAGGATATAATGTGAAGACAGTAGCATGTGCTCCACATCTAGAGAACTAAGGGCTGCTTCTTTTATTTTCATCTTGTTCTGCTAATTCAGGGGTGACCTTAATGGTATGGTTGATTTTTTGTGTCAACTTGGGGAATCTAGAGGTTTGGCTAAATGAC
>PVLD010004429.1:94712-125468 GCA_004027595.1 Dinomys branickii
CCCCCCCCCCCCCAGAGCGGTAGACTGAATGAAAAAGGACTGAGGAGGGACCGGCTGCTGTTTCTCCTGAGGAGCTCCGGTCTTCGCCTTCAGCTCGGTCCTCTCCCGGCTTCCGGTGCGGACTCTTCGGCTTCCGCCTGGGACTCTTCAGCCTTCTGGTGTTGGCTCTCTGGCCTTTGTCATAGATTGTTTAGTATTTCATTGCATACCCATCAGCCCTTTGATATGGACTTGCACAGACACTACAGCTCACTACGGTGAGCTCCAGGCCCAGGGCCAAGCTCTTCAATCTCCAGCGTGCAGACACCCTCTGCACACTTCCTCACCTAACCCAGTAGCTGACCATTGCAAGCCAAATTTGTAATTTCGTGTACATTTTATACCTTGTGTTATATGTGTTTCCCTAGTAAGCCCTGACTGATACAGTTTATGTGGTCTGTACTTACCAACTTGGGTATTATAGGAAAGGGTAATTGCTGGATGGGACAGAATCCTTCTAAATCTCTTCCTGTGGACCAGAACCATATTACCCAAGTTTCACTAGAATATATGGAGAGGGCATTGGGATCAAGGAAAAAAAGAGACACAGCAGACTGCATAAGCCTTGGACACATATTTGTCCCCTCCTTGCTTCAGAACAAAAGCAAAAGGCTCTAGTGCCAATGGATTCCCTCAATAAACACTGTGGACACCCACTCTCAGGAAAGACAGTTATTTTCCATTGTGCATCTGTACTCTGCATGTCCATATCTGTCCCCAAGCACGGATAAAAATCAAAGGCCCCCAGAGTGGATTCCTTGTGGGATCATCTGGGCCCATTTGACTAGAGGGCTTCAATGTGACAAGAATGGTTATAATTTGATACAGATCAATCCAAGAATTCCTGAGCCTTGAACATTACTGACATTGGACTGAATTACCTCCCAGAAGTCAGTTTTTACAAGGCAAAACTTAACACGGGCTTAGGTGGGAATATGATTTTCTATGGTTAAATTAAACAGAGGCAGAGTCCAGACCCCAACATTAGTATAATAGTAATAACAAATATTGTCTAATTATAATTCATAGCTTAGTCTTTTCCTAAATGAGGAAAACGGTTTAAAACAGCAAGTGTCATCAACAAAATGATGTACAGAGTAAGAAAAAGAGCCTCACAGACTTTCTTCCATGCTTCTGGTGTGACTGTCCTCAAGGACAAAACAAAGTTAAGAGAATAGCGAGCAAGAACCAAGCTGTATAACACTATAGCAGGTTCATATTTGGGAGAATTTGGGCAAGCAATCATACTTGGAACCCAGGGAATGCTGTCTTGAAGCTTCACCATGCCTTGGTATGTCAGTGTCCAGAGTTACAGTAGCAAGGTTTTGAAAATGTTGACTGTTTCGGGTTATTTTCAGGGGAGCTGAATAATCCGGATAAAACCTTCCAGAAGTTATCTGAGTGAGCCTTTCTGGTCCAAGAGTGATGGATCCATGGCTGGATTTCTGATGCCTTGAGAGTTGTTGTCCAAATAATATCTGACTGGCAGGCACAGATTGAGGCTAATTTGGGAATGTAACAGTAATGACTTAAAAGTTGATTCATAGCAGACTCCCTCCAGTTGTGAGATCATAATGGCATTTTACCGAAGGAAAGTTCAGATTCTAAGGGACAATCATCTGATTATCCGATAAAGTGAAGAACCATTTGCTGCCACACAGGCTCCATCTGCTTTTATTCCTTTGAATAGCAGAGGGGCTCACTGTGCAGCCTGAGAGCAGTATCAGGGGTGCTTCATGCTGAGCTTCCAGACTCTACTGTAAATCATTTGCCTTAGTGATGGAGCCCTCACCTGCCAATTTGCAGCTTCATCTGTCTGGTGATTTCTGAGAGTGATGGTGTCTTACTTTCTGATGCATTTACAATAGATAATGGCAACCTTTTTAGGTTTCCAAACTGTAGTCAAGAGGTAAGACAGTCCATCCTTGTTTTTACTTTGTTTTTCTTCCACCATAGGAAGTCCACATTCCTAGTACCACATTATGCAGGCGTGAACTGTAGCAAAAGCATAACTGGAGTCAGTATACATGTTCACTTTCTTTCCTTTTGCCCAGTTCAGAGCTTGTATCAAGGCTCATGATCCCAAATGCTGAGCAGACCCACAGGAGAGCTGCAGCTAAGCACACCTCCTCCATGGTAACAACAGCATACCCAGCCTGACGTTGCCCATCTTTGACTGAACTAAAGAAACCTGTAAACAGGGTGTACTCAGCATCAGATAAGGGTTTCACCTGCAGATCTGGCTGTCTGGGTGGCATAAAGCTCAACAGTTGAGGCAAGTCAGTCTTGCTCTGGGGAACGAAGATCATTGGGTAAGAAGGCAGCTGGTTTCAGAAGTTTAGTCAATAGGAAAGTAAGTTGGGGATTTTCACAAACCAGTACTTGATACTGAGTGACATAACTCTTTGAAAGCCAGTCATGTCCCTGACTCTTTCATAACCCCAGAAAGCATATGGGGCATGAACTGTCGGATTTCCTCCTAGGGTCAGCTTGTCAGCTTCTTTATCAGAAGGATGGGTCCTGCCAGTGCTCTCAGGCAGGGAGGCCAGCCCTGAGCCACAGAGTCTAAGCTGTTTGACATATATGTGATGGGCCTCTCCCAAGAAGCAGTCCCCATGTCAGGATCCCAATGGTCTATATACTTATTCATCAACAAATCAGTCAAAGAACCTGGCTACATCAGGAATGCCTGGCTGGGTTATAGACAGTGCTTGTTTTATAGTCTGTCAGGATTCAGTTTGTTATAAGTCCGGTGTAACAGTTCTCTTTCACTTTATTTTCCTATCAGCATGTCATATGGAGCCTTAGCCTTCTGAGAGAACCGCAGTATCCAAATTCTACAGAAACCTTCAGTGCTCAAGAATTCTCTCCACTGTCTTTTTTTTGGGCCTTAGAATGGAGCAACTGATTTCTTTCATCTCTGGGCCCAGGTGCAGGGATCCTTTTTCGAATTTAACCCAAAATAATGCACTTCATGTTACATATTTGAGACTTTTTCCAGGAGACTTCATAATTTGTGGTTAGTAGGTGGCAGAGAAGGGCCTGTGTTCCCTTCTGAGTGTCTCATCTACCTGAACTAAAAGTCATATCATAAACATTCTGCACAAAAATGCAATTAATATCTATAGGTGGAAACTTGGTCAGTTCAGTAACTAGCGCCTCCCAAAATAGTGTGGATAGTTCTTGAAACCTTGTGGGAGACAAGTGCAGGTGAGTTGGCCTTTCCCTCTCATCTCTGGGTCCTCCCATTCAAAGGCAGATATGGGCAGACTGACAGCTGTGACAAGGGCACAGAAGAAAACATCCTTTCAATCCAGACAGGTAAACCAGATGGCACAGAAGGCCTACCCTGGTCAGTCATCCTCACTGAGCTTCCTCACTAGGAGGAGAGGAATTGGATTAGGCAACTGACAGTCTATCAGGACTCTAAGTGATTTCAAGCCAGATATGTGGGGCTAAAAGCCAATCAAAGCCTCTGGTGACAGAGAGTACTGTTTACCAGCTATGGGGTTTGCACTAGAACAGAATCCAATCACCAAAGTGGCATAGTTGACAGCACGTTTCAAAGGTGAGTCCTCTACTCATACTCCTGAAAACAAGTCTTTTGAAATTTCAGGGTATGATTATCAAGCATTTCAGCTGATGTAGGCACCACTCTTTCTGTCAGAGTACAGTTAGAGTCAATAAGAAATCCTTGACAGTGGACCTGAGTGTGAAGGAAGCTGGCTGCTTCGGAGCAATACAAATTGCTGCTCCCTACTTGGAAAGCAGGTCACGCCCCAGGGGAGGTTTAGGGCACTCAGGCATGTACAGAAATTCATGTTAGATTAAAGCATCCACCAGTCTTGCAGCATCTGCTTTGTCAGAATTTCTTTTTGGTAGGAGATCCAGTAGTGCTGATATCTTGGATTTGCCAGGAGGTAAAGGGAGCAACAGGTTGAGTCCCTACTGAATGTTCAGCCCCACTGTCCACCATAAGTGTCATGGTTGTTCTGCCAGTTCTGGTGATGACCATGGGCTCCTAGGAGCCTATTCTAATAGAGCTTGTTCTCTGCTATTAATTGTTGTCACTGAAGAGAGAAGGGGTTCAGGCTGAGGGGACTTCAAACAATCAGATTTCTTTGTGTGCCTCAGATGGAGGTGGCATTTATCTATCCAGTATCCATATTGCTTACAGCAGACACACTGTTCAGCTGCTAAGGCATAGGGTCTGCCACAAGCTTTAAGCTGTGAGGCTTGAGTGCTCCCTTATATCAATTTCTGTGATGGAATCAATCTTTACAGAATATTTTAGGGACAAAGTTTCCTAATGTTGCACCAAGAAAAGTAGCTTCCCATTGGGCACTGAGATCCGCCTAACATTTTGGTGCTTTTTTTCTTCCTTTTCTTGGTTCATAAAGACCTACTGAGCAATCTGAAGTAATTGAATAGCATTTGTGCCAGCAAAGCCATCCACTTTTTGAATATTTCTTCTGTGTCAGAGGCTGATTGTGCAATGGTGGCAGTAATGACCATCTACTGATTTTCAGAAACTTTGGGGCCAAAGAGTGTATAGGGATGGTAGGCTTCACAGATTCTCTTACAAAATCTACCTTGGCTTTCACAGGGTACCTGGATAACTAAAGAGCTTAGACATATTTGTTGGCTTTTTACCCTTCTTTGAATCTTGTGTGGAGAGAAGTTCAGTATTGCTATAAGGCCTCCCAGCCTTCTGCTGCATTACAACTGCAGTTGAGATGCCTTCAAGGGAGGACTGTGTTCACACAGGCACCAGGATCGACCACAGTGGTGGGGAATTTCGATTTTAACTAGTTTTGGGCCCTATCTAAAATACAGCAGTGTCCTTCAGTACTAAACAGAGAGAGAAGGAGTTGCTGAGAGTTTCCCCATGTTGGCAAGTGAGTCTGGAAGATGGATGTAAGAGTGTCAGTCATTACTGGGGGATTCTCCAAATAAGATGAGTTGTGGTGCTTCGAACTTAACAGGTCAGTGTATCTGAAGAGCTGGGAATACATCTCTAGTGACTGCTTAGTTGCACGACCTTTAGCTTCAGGATAAACATGAAGTGGTAGCTATAAGAGGGCTGGATCTTTGAACTGAGTGGCAGCGCACAGGTGCCAGCTGAGGTGGCTGTAACCCATCTCCATGAGGTCGACATCTATGGAACATGACAGAGAGTCACTCTGGGGCTAGGGGGCACATTAGATATTATGGGAAGCTGGGCAGCCCGGAGGTGCAGAAGGCAGTGATACAGTAATCAGGTCTGGCAGTGAGTCTATGGAATCTGGGAGACCCGGGCCTGTACTGCAGGGGACAGGGCTGGTGGTGGAGGCATTGCAGCTGACTGAGCAGCACGGATTTGAGGGATGTAAGGAGGAGGCAGATTGTACTTGGGGTCCTCTGGGAGAACAGCATAAAGCTTTCAAGTCTTGAGCTGAATCTAAGAGCCTCTCAGATAAACTTGCAGGTTTGTGCTGACAACTAGCATGGCTTTCTTTTCATGTAGGACACAGGTACAGAGCCAAGGATGAGGGTTCTGACAAAGGTTGACTCAAGAGTTAATATAAATAAACTGATCAAGAAGACCTCACTCATTGGACCCTATCAATTTATTCTAAAACCGGTGAACAATTTCACTACCAAGTGTCACTTCAGATGGTCAGTCAGGTGTAGGTTTGACCATTCAGTTTCAGAAAAGACATGAAGCTTCTGAGGTTTTATTTTCACTGCATTGACATCAAGAAATATTCTTATGAAGTTTTTCAGCATATAATGGAGGACCGTGGGTCTACTCTAGCTTGCACCCCTTTTTTCTCTCCATGGCTCATATTTTGTACCCTTGAATGATGGCACAGCAGACAAAGGATGGGTGCTCTTCACATAAGAAATCAAGTGTTCCTCAGTTCTGACCACTCGCCTCTTAGGGATGAGATTCCATCTTGTAATAAAAGGGAAAACTATACAAAAGGTTTTATTTTTAAAACTTTGTTCTTTTGAACTTGCCGAGCTCTGTAACTGCTTCATGGCTTTGTAATTACTTTCTTGGCCCCTGTTGTCACAAAGCATAGCTGAATATTCAGGATAGTTGATGTTACACTGTTTTGTGGTCATTAATCCAGTCTTGTAACCAGTAATCTGTTTTATAGATCCCCTCACATGGAAATCATAAACTTCAATATTCCCTGTATTTATACAAGGTCTTCCATTGTGTTTATATATATATAATATTTGTTTTTGGCGGTACTGGGGATCAAACTCAGGACCCTGCGCCTGCTAGGCAGGCGTTTATCCACTGAGCTATATCCCCAGCCCCCCATTGTGTTTACATACTGTCTCACTGTGTAGCTCAAGCTAACCTTGAGTTCACTAGGTTGCGAGGGATGGCCTCAAACTCCTGGAGATCGTTGTGCCTCAGCCTCCTGAGGGCTGGGTTTACAGGTGTGTGTCACCAATCATCCAGGACTTCTATTTTTGAAGATCAATGCTTAATTCATAGGTTAATATTTCTCTGGAAAATTATCATTTATATGCATATATTTATGATTCTCACTTTAGTATATTAAAAAACTATGCATAACAGACAAGGATGTAGAAGTGTCTTCTGTTTGTGGGTTTAAGTAGCAGATTATAAAATTTGAAAACTATACTATATTCTGTTTCACAATAAATTAGAAATATAGAAATATGTTTCTCCAGTAATGCATACATGGTTAGTGTTTTAAATTATTTCTATTAAATTTTCAGAATTTTAGTAAAGTTCAGATTTTTGTTTTATACTCTTCAAGTGCTTGTACATTATGAATATACTACATATCATACTATGGTATATATTAAAAATATGCTTTCAAAATCCAAACACTCTTACAAAGTTTTTATCATCAAGGAAAGTTTTACAATATATGTTTCTTTCCAGACTGGAGAGAGACAGAACTTGTAGTCTTTCCAGAGCAGTCTATAATGACTCCACTCCAGGCATTAAATATGAATGTAAAGAGAACACAGAATTCAAGCACCTTTGCTATCTAGATTTTGTGATGAAAATTACATTTGAAAGTGTTTTAATTGCCTTTAGCACATCTATATTCCTGAAGCTGTAGATGACGGGGTTGAGGCTGGGCGTGAGGATGGTATAGAATATGGCCTGGACCTTAATCTGCCAAGGAGTGTGGTAGGATTTGCGTGTCACGTATGCGAAAATGAGTGGTCCATAGTACATGACAACCACAACCATGTGGAAGGAACAGGTGGAAAAGGACTTTTTTCGGGTCTGTGAGGATTTGCTTTGGAGGACTGTGTGTAAAATTTTCACATAAGATACAGAGATCATGAAGAAAGGGGTGAACAGGAAAACAATGGCATTAATATCAACCCCTTGTTCATAGAGTGATGTGTCCACACAGGACAATTTCAGTAGGGCAGGGATCTCACAGAAATAGTGGTCAATCACCCTCGGCTCACAGAAGGGAAAGTGAAGCACATAGACGGTGTTCACAATGGAGTTGAGGATCCCAAACAGCCAGGCTCCCATGGCCATCAGCACAATGACCTTGTGACTCATGAGCATGGCATAGCGCAAGGGGCGGCAGATGGCTACGTAACGATCATAGGACATGGCAGCCAGGAGAAGGCACTCACAAGCTAGCAGGCCAAGGGACAGAAAGTTCTGGATTCCTCAGCCTGTAAAGGAGATCGTTCTGGTGCCAAACAGGAAGTTGGCGATCAGTTTGGGCACAATGTTGGAAATGTGCAAGATGTCCATGAAGGAGAGATGGCTGAGCAGGAAGTACATAGGGGAGTGGAGTCGGGAGTCACTGTGGATGAGGAGGATCAGGAGGGCGTTTTCTGCTACACTCAGGATAAACATGACCCATAGGGAGGAGAAGAAGACCAGGCTGGCCTGAGAGGAAGAGAACAGACCCACAAGAATGAAATCACTGCTGGACGTCTGATTTGCATGGCTCATCCTGCTTCTCCCTGTCTTACCTACAAAGAACGTGTAAGTTGAAAAATGAACAAAAAAAGAAGAAAAAGTACAGGAATGCCAACTTTTTAAAGCAATAACCTATAGAACAAAATGATAGCCAGTGACATGTACTTTGTAATCACTCTCAAGGGTCTGTCAGTTAATTTTGTGAATCCCGTGCTGCAAAGTAGGGGCATTCATCCAGTCTTCTGATAATATTTAGCACGCTGAATGTGCCCTTGGCTCTGCCTTGAGTCTGAGTCATAACTGATTTGGAAAATTTACTCAAGTACCGTCAATTCTCAGATGTAGTCTGTAGCTGGCCCACCTTTCCCATCTTTTCAAGCCTTGGACCCTGACTTTTCTAGTGTTCCTTACTCTGGAGCACTTCACATTCTGCCTGACCCTTCTCTCCTTCTGTCATGTTAAATAAAATGATAGACACTTGTGTACAAACAACTTGGGCTTTGACCAGAATTTTCAATTCTGATAAAAATGTTGAGTTAGCTGCTAAGTTAACTGCTCAAAATATTCAGTTATGCCAGCTGCTTGAATTTCCAGTTGTTTTCTGAAAGTGTTCCACAAAGAAAATTACAACATCCTTTCCTAGATGGGGTTAATCGAGAAATCCTGGCCAGAGTCTCTTCAAGGAGACTGAGACCAGTCTCTATATAGGAGACAGACTTTGAAGATTACGTAGAGGAGCCCAAGTCTTCAACTGACAACTTGAGCCACAACCAGCCCTCAGGAATCAAATGTGTTTTAACTCAAGGGACCACAGTAATAAACATGAGCAGGGTTTATTTTTCACTGTCATTTTCTCCACTAGAATTTTTACCTCACTGTCAGATATCTTTGCTCTATTCACTGGTGGAAACCAAATGCCTAGAACATTATCTGGCTCATAAGAATATGGTAGATGTTGAATTAATGAAAAAATATTAGTTGAGCTTACCAAGAAGAACTTCCTCTTGACCCTGTGGTTGAAAGGGTTCAGCTACTCCCTACCAGCTCTTCTTCCACTACAAAAATGAACCAGTAAGTAAATATTGTGAACAAGAGGATTAATTTTTGTTCAATAAATTTTCAGACCTATACTTACAATGAAACATGGGATTTATAGGTTTCAAAAAATAAGTCAGAAAATGTTTATTACAGTGTATTTATAATGTCAAATATCTGTTTTTTGTGTCAGAAATCATGCACATTTAATCAAAATAAATAATGCATCTTTAATAATATATGCTAATATTTTCTATTCTTTTATAATTTTGAGCTATAATATAATAGCTCTTTTGGCAGAAATCAAAGGAGTTAATGTCATTTACACTTGGGCAGTATTTCCTTAAATCTTTACTTAATTTTTTCACACCACTGTCTGTGATCTCTGCCTTAAAGCATATATTTACTAGATGCATGCACCAATGCACACATAAATGATTAACTTATGGTACACTAATATTTTACTCAACAGTTCTAAAGTTCTCTTACTGCAATCATATTTCCCTTCTGCTTTTGCAATAAATTATTTAATTTATTATAGTCGTTTCAGGTCCATTTAGTACTGAATTCCTGATTTTGGCCAAATCCCTGCCCCAGTAAATTTTTTTGTTAAATTATTAATACAAGAACAGTTCCTTAATTTTTATGAGCTCAGCTAAAATAACATTTCAAGTATGCATCACTTCCTCTTTTTTCTCTTATTTGTACACTTGTATAGAGTCCGTATTGTCCACATGCCTATATTTCCTCTCCTTTGAAAACATCCATCATTTACGTTTTATCCCCCTAGGCATCTCCCCCCACCCTGTGCACACTTCCATGAGTCATGTGAACTTTCTTCAGTTCTGTTTTATGGCTTTGCATAGTCAGCCATGCAGGACCTGGAATAAACTCCCATGATCAGTTATTACACTGCAGGTCCTGCGCCACCTAGTGGTTTGTGGGTTTTGGAAAAAAGGGTTGAAGAGATGAGTAAGGAGAGCGGACGGGATAAAAACAGGAAACGAGATGTGTTACACACACGTACAACTCGCCTCAAGGGAGGTAAAGATCACGTATTGCAAACAAAACCACAGAATGGGAATGAGAAATGCATGGAGAGTGAGAGAGAGGGAAGGAGAACTGTACAGAAGGGGAAGCGCAGTGAGCTGTGTACTCGCACCCGGTCCTGACAGGAGCTCCCTGTGTTACGTGCGGCGGAAATACGTTAATACAGTATTTCCTGAAACACGAAAATATCTGCAGTGGGATCCAAAGAGAAATACTGCAGCAGTGAGCTTACTTCTCAACACTGGAGAAAATCTGTCATATAACGTGAGCACAGCTATTTGCCAAGGGAAATCGGTTTCTCTTCCTCTGGATCCAATGATACCTTGTAAACTATTTGAAATTAAAATACCGATTTATTTTAAGAAAACGGGGCTCTGATTGTGGTGAAAAAGATGATAGTATATGACAGCAATGTACTGCGGTAGGCAGCTGAGCGCCAAGCACCAGGTACACCCCATCAAACTCCTGGGGACAGGACAGCAGGTGGCCTGTGTTCCTGCTGCCATTGCAGTTGACCTGTGAGCCGTCCCTGTGCCCTGAGCTGCCTGGAAACACTCTCGCAGAAGGCGCACAAACCACTGACACCGCGGTTCCTCTCTGTGCCCACCCTGCAACGTGCCCTGACCTGCCTGCAGACATTGGATCAGGTGGTCCAGGAAATGCTAAAACTGAGGTTCACGTCAGGGCTCTGCAGCAGCCCTGAGCTGCTAGTTAGTCCGTGATCATGCTACCAGTTCAGCCATGTCTGAGTCCTCACATAAAATTGCTTTAGTGTTTAAAAACTATTTCAGTATCATATTGTGTATCATTTCTCAACTCTCACAAGTGTCCAAATTGAACATGAAACAAATATAAATAGCTCCATAAAAATGTTCTTTTCACAAAAGAAATCAACATTTGTGTCTTATTCCCAATTATAACCTTCCCTACTAGGGGAATTTGATTGCAGAGAAACAGCTTCATAATCTGTGGTGTAAATCAGGTACATGTTCTCCATCATGTGTAAAGTTCTCCCTCTGCTGCCTTATATAAAATTGTATGTTATCATTTAATGTCAAAGGTCATCAGTTCATTGCAGGGACCTTATTTACTGTTACTGTTTAGAGTAGAAAAGGAGATCAGTGATAAAAGCCCTTTTAGGATTCTTGTATTAGTACAATACATAGACTTTGCCAATATAGTCTCCTTGTCTTACAGCATTCCTTGAACCAAGGATATCAGAGCTATTCATGACAGACAGACCAGATGAAGGAGCTGGGAACTAAGGAACTGAACTCCCCAGAATCTGCACGGTAGTTTCCACTGCAGCACAGGTCCCCACACTCTGCTCTTTTGCTCAGGGGAGTCTCAAGACGGATCTCTCCAGCAATGCTCCCCCTACTGCATTTGTTATGATCGCTTGAGCAGGCGAAGAAGGCTGTGAATCTAGGAAAAGAACTCTTTACTTTGACTTTGCAGGAAGCTTTCAAAAAATACCAGATTGAACTTTTAAAAGCCACTAAATTACAAAATAAAAAAATCTATCAAAGTTCTAAGTACAAATTAAATAAATAAATATTGATCAAGTCCATGAGGTGATCTAACTGGTTTTTCAGAAATCTGAATCACTTTTCCCTTCTCCTGACACCTGAACTATTCTCCTGCTATCATAAAACCATAAGCTGACCCACCGGGCTTAGACAGGTCTGAGCACACTAATCCTGAAAGTGAAGTCAGGTTTTTTGACATGGCTTTCGTGTCATGGATTCTGCAAAGCACCAGAGCTCCTTTCACAAATGCTCTCATGCCTGAGTCTGCCTGTGCCTGCTATTAAGAGATACCTATCACTGACCTCTGCTCCCTGAATTGACACTGTAAATGAATTCCATAGCATCACATTTAACAGAGCAGGATGGTGAGGTGAGCTCTCACAGTGTATGCAGGAGCTCAGCTGGGTCTCCTTCTCTGCATTTGAATGATACAATCACTGAGGAAGACAGAAAGACTGCATAGGGGTCTGGATTATTTTCCTCACTTATGAAAAAACCCTTTCAAAATGGCATAATATTT
The DNA here is from genome assembly GCA_004027595.1 of Dinomys branickii. Taxonomy (NCBI): domain Eukaryota; kingdom Metazoa; phylum Chordata; class Mammalia; order Rodentia; family Dinomyidae; genus Dinomys; species Dinomys branickii. Next base: position 106,816 of record PVLD010004429.1, read on the forward strand.
ATTTTCAATGTTTCAAATGGCATAAAAATTGCTTTAGTGTATTAACAAGTATAAAGTACTAGAAATATTTTTGTGTGTTTGAGTTTCCCTAAATGATATATCTCTCTGAAGTTCCACGATGATGCATTAGCATTAATACAGAAGCAGGTAAGTAGATGGAGGGCCATTTCATGAACACACAAAAATTCAATGCATAAGTAAGTGCCTTGATTTTTTTCAGAATGAACATATTCTTTTTCTTCTACACTGTATTGAATTGCATCACCAGATACATTTCAGGGGTGAGCCTTGATCTAATTGTAGCCATTGACGTTTGGGAAAGGCAACCTCCAATCATTAAGGTTGCTGAGTGTGCAGAGAAGCAAATGTGGATGCTAGAGGGTGCCTCTGAGAAAATACACAGTGCTCACTCTGGGCAAGACTTGTCCTAGGACAGCAAAACAGAAGCTTCAGATGTGCAATTTCCATCACTAACATCACCAGCTCCACCAACATAAATACCACCACAGGTACTAAGATACTTCCTTTCCTGTCTGATTTGACCATGGTACAGAATTCAAATTGTTTTTGTAAATTATACCTGTTTGGTTCTCAAAGACCCTTTTCCAGGTCACTAAAGTAGGTACAATTATTACTGTTGCTATCAATTTCCAGAATTTCTGAGTTCCTACAGAAAATTTAAAACAAAAAAAAATGAGTTGTAAACGTTAAGTACACAAAGCACAAATTAAATTTAAATACAAACTGTCAGAGTTACTATTCATGTTTACCTATATTCTACCCAGAGTATACATTTAAACTTCAAAAATTATGTGACTGCTTCATACAAGGGTAATTTGAATCAGTCTGAGTTTTCTTTTATCATAAGTCCTACTACAGATTTTCATAGTGGAATAATATTTATAATTTCCATGTATTTGACTATAATAAGATGGAATCAGGGAAGATAAAGTAGGTATCAGAAGATACAAGTCAGATTACTAGGTCCAGAGAGCCACACATTACTCATGGAAAAAACTAAAGCAAAACAATACAAAATGCAAGAAAGAAATAGTGCACTTGTGGCTACATTGTGACTTTTGAATCTAAACATAGAGTTTGTTTGGCAAATTTCTCCTAAGTTCATGAAGCACAGATGCAGGGGAACGTGCCCTCATTGGTTCCACCAATGCCAACTGAATCCCTTGCAGAGAACACGCTCAGGATTGGCTCCAAAATCAGTCCTGTGGTCTGCAACTGATAACTATAGAAGTCTGTTGCACAGTCAAATGCAACATACAGCAATTTATCCTCCTATTTAACTTCCAGTCTGTTTCTGGATCTATGTTCTCTTAAGCACTTTCCAGAATTTCTATTCAATGTACTACATAAAAGATAAAACTATAATTAGCACTTCTTAATACCTCTGCACATTGAAAAACTAACTGCCTTTATTACTTGTTATTCTGATGTGCTTTCAGGTTGTTGACCAAAATACTCCCTACATAGAACTTACTTCACAGAGGTTTGATCTGTCTTTGCATTCATTTGATGGGGGTTGGCTTCAAGATGGGAACCTCACAACACCAAGGCTGAGAGAAGAAAAGCTGCTCAGTGGTCAGTGGGCAGGAACCTGAGTGGGTCAGAAAGAGTGTGAGTGGGAGACACAGCCTTGAGAACACACAGCCCCCCTGGACCCTGACCCCAGCTCCTTATGGCACTTTTAGCTGAGACATCTGTGCACTCATGCACTGAACTCTCATCACTCTCAAGATACAGTCTCCTCTTGCAGTTTTTTGACAAACTCTCACTCAGGGTTAAGCTGAACAGTTGCTGCTGCCCTGCACTCTCTGATGAACAATGTAATTTCTCCAATTAACCTTTGTGAGTATCATCCTAACAAATGCATCCATTACCTGCTTATTCCCACACTGGGTGTTTCAGGGACCTCCGAGGAGACTTGGCGGCACCAGGACTCCTGCCTTTCTGTCCTTGTGCACTGCGTCTAAGGATGGGCTGTACCTAGGGAATGTCCTCTGTGACCCAGGCAGGGTGAGCAGTCCCTGAGGAGAGGTTCTGGTCTAGGGCCAAGGTGGGGGGGCACTGGGCTGCTCTCCAGGCATCCATGCCCTACACAGTGGGAAGAACACACCACCATCACTGGGAGCATACCCTGCTACCTGTCTCTCGTGTAAGGGCGTGTTTATTTTATGCTTTAATGTAATATCTGCATAGTTGTAATTCAGTCGCATATATGATTCTGTTTGTACTGGAATGATGTACACTAAAATGAAATACATTTTAATAAATATACATCTATAAATTATTAGTCAATCACATACAAAGTATTGTATAACTTCAACTTAGTTCCTTTCAAAAATACTGATTAAGTTATGTTGTTGCAGCAAAATTGATTCCAGGAAATGAATGACATCTGAGGCAATCAGGAGGCAGCGAACAGCTTTCTTTTACTCTGGTTGTCCTGGCTGGAGCAACATATAGCAAAACCAGGCCCCATTTTTGGGGGGTTGAGCTTTTGTATGATGCATAAGCAGGAGGTACACAGGAGAGACAGAACAGCCTGGCTGGTCCTCTGATTAGCGAGCAGGGTAAGCTCATTGTTTACGATGGTAGACTGATGTTCATTGGTTATAAGACTAGATTAACAATCATGCTACTTGATACAATCAGTATCCTGCATGTTCGATTACACTTTTGTGTTCACAGAAGTCAAGAAAATAATTATAAGCCATGAAGCAGTTACAGAGCTAGGCAGTTTCAAAAGAACAAAGATTTTCTCTAAAGGACCAATTTTCCTGGTACAGCTCTTTCCTTTTCATTTCCTCCATTTATCATTATTCAGAAAAAGCTTTTCCAATGTTGCTTCGAGCTAAAGCTGCATATGAAATAGTAGCTCTTAAAGCCTTTTGCAAGCTTATGCCATAGATGCTTTCTGAGACAAGGTGAGCAATCTGAATAACCAGGCAGAGGCCTATCAGGAGAATTAATATAAAGGCTCTCAGGGCTGCTAAAATGGACCCTAACCATAGTCTCTAGTCAGACGGACCTTGCAGCCAGCCATCTATGCTTCCGATTTTGTTCTTTGGCCTGATTATGTAATCTCTCTTACAATTGTTGCAGACCTTCTCAGACTATTCCAGGCATATCAGTACAGAGAAAACAGTTTTCTCTTAGGGCATCAGAAACTCTGCACTATAGTTCGAAGTCTAAATCTAAGCTCCTTCTATTTTGGAGGATAACTTCAGCAAGAGAGTCTATTTGCTCCTGTAACAGGGACATTGTGTCATGTAGACTTCATAGTTTCTAGTCAGTTGCTACAGCTACTAAATTGAGTCCCACTTACCAGTGACTAGAGCAGTTGCTTCCAGCTGGACTGAACTGGGGTGCATCATCCCAACCAGGGTTGGGGTTACCTGGGTGACCTTTAACCCTGTGAGGGGTCATTGGCTCCAGGACCCTCACTCCTGTCTTTTAGGTTTATACTTGCATAAGATAACAAAGGCACAGGTACTGAGTACTGTCTGGGCAGGTTTTCACACCTTCCGGACAGGAGAAATGGGTTTTATTAGAGGTGGCCAGGTTCTTTCCAGGGTGACAGAGAGACAAATACAGTGAAGTGTACTGGAGATGCCTGGTGAGAGGACAAAAGTTACATTTCCATAACAGGTAGGGAAGCCAAAACGGAGCTGAAAGTCTTACACTGGTGGGAGCTTTTTGAGGAAGCACATGTGTGGGAATGCCATAGTGAAAGGAGGTGCATACTGAAGAGAAAGCCAGCCATCAGAGGCAGCGCCCGGAGAGCTAATGTTCAGGACGTTGTGAGCAGACTGCAGCATATGCTCCATGTGGGGCAGGAATCAGGGCTGCTTCTTTTCTTTCATTTTCATCTTTGCATCTAACTGAGGGATGTCCTTAAGGTGGTCTGTATTTATCACCTTGGGTTTCTAGGTAAGGGTAATTTTTGTATGGTGAACCATCCTTCTGAATCTCTTCCTGTACACCAGAATCATATTCCCCATGTTTCAGTACAATATCAGGAGAGGACACTGGGATCAGTGAGAGAGAGATACAGCAGACAGCATGAGGGTGGTACACATTTTTGTCTTTTCCTTGCTTTAGAACAAAACTGAAAGCCTCAAGTGCCAATAGGTTCCCTCAGTAGGAGGCTGTGTACACACATTTCCAAGTGAAACAGATATTTTCTACTGTAGATCTGCAGTCTGTGTGTACATATGTGTCCCCAAGGCTCAGATAAAAATCAAAGGCCACCAGAGTGGATTCTTTGTGGGGTCCACTGGGCCCTTTTGACTAGAGGGCATCAATGTGACAGCAGTGCTAATAGTTTGGCAGAGATAGAATCCAAAAATTATGGATTTTTCCAGACTTTGGACTCAGTTACTTCCCAGGGATCAGTTTTTACCAAGCAAAACTCAACAGGGGCCTAGGCTATGGCAGCTTGATTTCCTATGGTTAAATTGAACAGAGCCAGAATCCAGAACTCATCATTAAATGCCAGCATGTTAGTAATAACACACATTGTCTAATTATATTTGATAGCTCTAGGCTTTTTCTAAATGAGGAAGACAGTTTAAAACTACAAGTCTAATCAACAAAACTATGGACAGAATAAGGAAAAGTGCTTTACAGGTTGCCTTCCACTCTTTTAGGATGACTGTCCTCAAGACCAAGCCAGAGGAAAAAACCAGTGAGAGGCTAGGTAGCAGGAACCAAGCTGTATAAACCAACAGCAGGTACATGTGGGAGAGGACTTGGACAAGCAATCACACTTGGTACCCAGTGAACGCTGTCCTCAACCTTCAGCCATGCCTTGATATGTCAGTGTCAGGAGTGACAGGAGCAAGGTTTTGAAGGTGTTGACTCTTCAGGTTAATTTTCTGGGTAGCTGACTCATCCAAATAGACTTTCCAGCAGTCATCTGGATGAACCTTTCTTGCCCAAGAGTGATGGGTCCATGGCTGGATTTGATACCCTGACAGCTGTTGGGTTTACCTAAGTATTACATACGGGCCTCTCCAGTTGGATTGCAAAGGTTCTTTCCTCCAATCTTTATCCACATCATAACCCCAGGACTGTGTGTATGGGCAACGTCTCCTCTGGTCATCTGTTAAAGGCCAAGCTCCATGTGGTCCCACTTACGTTCCTTCCTGTTGTGCCCATCTGCTTTCTTCCTTGGAATTGCAGTGTGGCTTACTATGGAGACTGAGGACAGTATCAGGGGGTGCCTCATGTTGAGCTTCCAGACTCTTGTAAATCAGTTACCCTCCAAGTGGAACTCTCACCTACCAGTTTTGCAGCTTCATCTCTCTGGTGGTTTCTGAGAGTGATAGTGGATTGGATTTAGAATTTTACATAGGTTTTGGTTCCGTCTCCAACATGGCAGAGCTCTTCAGTATTCAGCAGAGTCAGAAGGAGGTGCTGACAGTTCCAGGTAGGTGGTTCAAGAAGACGCATGTAAGAAAGTCACTTATCACCTGGGATTCTTCAAGTAGGATAGGTTGTGATGCTTCCAGTTTAACAGGTCAGTGCGTCAGTGTAGTTGAACAGGTGGCAATGCATCACTGGTGGCTGGTTAGTTGCACCTCCCTGAGCTCCAGAGCAACAATAAGTGGCAGTTATAAGTCAGCTGGGGGTTTGAACTGAGTGGAAGAGCAGAGGTGATGGATGATGGGGCTAGAACTCACCTCTATGAGGTCAATATTTCTGACACATGATGGAGAGTCACTTGGGGGCTCAGGGGCACGTCAGATATTATTGGCTGTGAAGCTGAATAGCCTGGAAGTGCAGAAGGCTATGATGCAGGAAACAGGGCTGACAGTGAGGCTATGAATGTAGTAGAGCAGGGGGCTGTACTCCAGGAGACTGGGCTGGCCGTGGAGGCATTGCAGCTGACTGAGCACAGTGGGGTTGAGGCATGTAAGGAGGAGGCAGCTCAGACTTTGGGTTCTCTGGCAGAACAGCATGAAGCTCTTCTGGCTTGGGATGAATCTGAGAGTATCTCCAATGACATTGCAGGTTTGTTTTGACAGCTAGTATGTCTGGCAGGACATGGGTGCAGAGGCAAGGAGGGGTGTTCTGACAAAGGTTGAGTCAAGAGTCAATATATGGAAACTGGTCAAGGAAAACCTCAATCACTGGGCTTTGTCACTTTGTTCCAAACCGAGTGAACAATTTCAATGCCAAGTGTCCCTTCTGATGGGCAGTGAGGGCAAATGTTTAACCGTTCAGTTTCACAAAGGCATGGAGTTTCTGAGGTTGCCTTTTCACTCCATAATCATAAATAAATACTCTTAAGAAATTTGTCAGCATACAATCAAGGACCTTGGGTCTACTCTGGCTTGCACCCATTCTATCTCTATGGAGCTTGTTGTGTACACTTGAATGACGATGGCACAGCAGAAGAAGTGTGGGTGCTATCAAACAAGAAGGCAAGTTCTCCTCAGTTCTGACTACTCCCCTTTCAGCAAGGAGGGCCCATCTTGTAATGAAAGGGAAAAATTGTACAACAGAAGTGATTCTTTTAAAAACTTTGTTATTTTGAAACTACCTAGTTCTGTAACTGCTCCATGGCTTTGTAATTACTTCTTGACCCCTATTGCCACAAAACCAGAACACACTGAGTATACCTTGAGGATACTTGATGGTACCCAGATTTGCGGTCATTAATCTAGTCTTGTAACTGATGATCATTAATCTAGGTTTCAACTGATGCTTTCACCCTGCTAACTAATCCAAAGAATTGTCAGTCTGTGCTCTCCTCTCTAAGTGACTCCTGCACATACCTCTTATAAAAATACTGGCTTACAGACACCCACTACATATTGCGTTAATAATATCCCTTTGTTATTTCAGGCAGATCAGGTCCCCAGTGTCCCAAATGAGTGTATGGGGAAGGCTAAATAAGCAGAGGCAAATGGAATAATTTCATGTCTCCCAAAAGATCAAAGTCCTCTCACAGAATTCAAGATACTTTCAGGACTAAGACCAAGACCAGGAGACAGGCAGTGCATGATCTTCCCCTCCAGAACCAGCAAGCCATACTCAAAGTGACAACAGGAGCTCCTCCAAAGGGAAATGAAGCTGAATCAGTGCCAATAATATTCTCAGCTCTTCAGAGGTGGAAAACAGCCAAGTTCGTCAGGAAAGCCTGCATGACAACCTGCTCCAAAAGAACCAACAGCTCCTTATAGCTTCGACCAGCTCCCAACAGCCTCGTTCTTCTTCCCCAGTTCTGTCTCTTCTGGTGCTGGCGACAATCCCCCAGTGGGCCTCCCACACGCAGCACCATGCTTACTCAGTACAGTTGGGGGTTATAAATTGACCACCATTTGTCAAGGCTGGTATAAACACTATCTAGGGTGCCACCTGTGAGTCTTACCTTATTCAGTGATCTGACACAACTGTATCTTTCCCCCCTTTTTGGGTCTGATGGGGGCAGTTAGCACCAAACAGAGGCCTTTGGTCCAAACCTGTAAGGGAACTCTCAAGAAAATCTGAAGGTTATGTCTTCCCATGAAGGAGCCTGGAGATGTCCCTGCTCTTACTTTTAGGCTTCAGCTGGTGGTCTAAGCAGCCAGTATGGCCTTCATGTTCAGGGGACCTAGAATGTTGCAGAAAAACTGAGTCCAGGATAGAAATTGTACCTGATGAAGTCCGGAAGTAGTGAAGTAGGGTAGGGTACACTGGTAGTCCTGGCTGGAATAACTTCCAACAAACTCAGGCACTGTTTGTTTGTGGGTAACAGTTTTTTATGAGTCATAATTAGGAGGTACAAAGGATGTACAGAAGTGAAACAGCAGAACCCAACATTTATGATTAGCTCGTAGCATGAGATTTTCAGTTACAAGGCTATATTAATGACCATGCAGCTTGGTACAGTTAGGCATTCTACATATTTGGTTATGCTCTCCTGGTTATCCAGTCAGGAAAGAAATTGCAAAGCCATGAAGTGGTTGAAGAGCTTGGAAGTTTCAAAAGAACAGGTTTATTAAAGGGGCCAATTTTTCTGGTACAGATTTTTTCCTTTTCAATGAAATACTTTTCTCTTTAAAACACATAATAAATTTAACTTTAGTATGGGTTTTTAAGGAATTATTCACATCACACTCAAAAATTAATTTTTATCGTATGTAGTATGTTAAACATTCACAAAATGTTCACCCTTTCTAAGAAATAAATAGTTATGTCTTATTTTCAGGAATGAATAACACTGCTCTATTTTTTGTAAGGATTTCATATTAATTCAAGTTTTAACATTTCTGGAAGAAACAATATCCTGACATCAAAATTCACAGGCATTCAATATCTATCTCTGAGAAACTGAAGATCCTCTTCATTACAATCAGCAAATTTCCATGAACTTTAAAGGTACACTCTGTCTAGCACACTGGACCATAAGAGGACTGAACTCTCAGGGTCAAGGAGGGGAGCAACCATGCTGGATGTGCAAATAGGGGCCTGAAGATTTCCATGACTGAGAGCTTTCCAGGTGGTGACTAGTTTCTCTGGGACAGGTTTACAGTCTGAAACTCGAGGAGGAGACGGATGGAGCTGAGTGTGAACCTGGGTGCTGGTGTCTAACCAGGGCAGCAGAGTCTGGGTGACACACAGTGAGACAGCCAGGCTGCAGGAGGACTAGGGCATCCCTGGAAGCCCCCACCTGTCCTGGGAGACAGAGGAAAGTGCTGTAGTACTGGGAGTGCTGCAAGGCAAGGACAGAGCCTTCGCCTTTCACACTGTGACCACACAGTGGCCACAGATAGGCAGCAGTTTGGACTCAAACGGAAAGATATCAGAAGTCAAAACTTAAATAAAGTGCAGCTATTGTTCTTACTTATATCTGATTTTCTTTATTTAACTCACAGGAATTATTCTCTACCTCACACAGCTCTGTAGATAAACAGTTGTCATCATTCACTTGGAAAAGGAATACAATTCCATCCCCCCAAGAACAAGACATGGACGACAATTATTTAGATAGGGGACTAGCACATGACTTTGGATTTACACACTCAGGAGGGTGAGGCGGGACAACTGCTTGTGTCACGGTTTTCAAGACTAACAAGGGCAGGACAGCAACAACTTTTCTCAAAATCTTTGAACAAGATGTGTAAAATAATGAAGTGAATGATATCCACTTATATTGAATAGGATATATGTGGATTTTTCTGCTTCATTCATCATGGGAATGTATATGCTATGCTCATTGAAGAGTCATTGACAGACACTGTTTATTGTTACCTATAATTTCAACCCGTGAGAGACCAGATAATATCAGTTGATGCCTAGTTGGCTGTCCCTATGAGGTCATAGGAGAAACAGCAAGCTGTGCTCCTTGGCAGTAAACAGGGATAATGTCATTTTGTACCTTCTGGTGAAAAGCCGACACAGCTGAGGTCAAGTTGCTTACCTGGACGTATACTTTAGATAACAGGAAGATAAATCTGCTACTCAAATTGCTTGTTCCTGTGTCTGAGTAAACAAAATCAAGTTGATCCAGATCCTCAGGGTTGTCGATCCACTGGACGGAAGAGTCCCCTGGTCCCCACATTGCAAATTCACTCTGCATCTTTTTATCCTCTACTCTTGTTTAGACCCTGGTCAGGGAACAAAGTACTTGGAGTTGTTTTCTACATGTGGCATCCAAACAGGGACATGACCAGTGCGGGCTGGTTTCACATAAGTGTTGTCTGAACAGGGACAAGAACAGGGAAAGTATACCTGCTTGAAATGTGTAGTAAATGATGGCAAGTTATGTGGCAGAGAAGAAGCAGACAAGCCAGCAACAGAAAGTAAAAGTCGTTGCACATGGAAAACTTTGTCAACCAGGGTATTAGGACAACATTGAGAATTAAAATGAAATTGAAAATTCAGAATTAAAATGAAAAGGAGAATTCCGAATTAAATGAAAGTGAGTGCATCAGAAACCAGAGTAATGGGTTAGAATTTATTGATTGATAGTTTATATGAACAAAGTCAGGCTGCTTCAAAAGTAGGGTGGTTTATTTGTGGTAAGATGGGGCACATTGGTAAACAGTGCACTCAATCCCAGAATGTCCTTCTCCAGGAGCAGAAATCACCAAGCCTCTTCTCTATGTATCATAAAGGAAATCATTGAGCTAAACAATTGGATTGTAAACGTCACAGCGATGGCATTCCACTGACAGGAAATAGTATGAGGCCTGGGGTCCAGGCCCAACAGTGACATAACCTAGTGTGGGTTTATGGGCCCAATACGCAATGGCTCTCTGCAGGGCAGTTGAGTCCCTTCTCAACAAAACCCCAGGAAGCACAGGCTTGAACCTTCTCACAGATGAATGAGTGGCCTGGATTTGCAGAGAGAAAATACAATGATAATCGTGGGACCTCTGTCCTCAGGTACTTTAGGTTTAATCTTAGGAAAAAACAAGTTGAAGCTACAGGGTGTTGAAGCACTCCCTGAGATTTTTAATTCTGAGTATTTCAGAGAAATTCAGTTGCATGATGTCTGGGGTTTTGATCCAGGGAATTATTTGCCCACAATTGATTCATTTGCCTCTTGTGCTGATCTTGGGAAGTGGGAAATCTGGAAGTACATCCAATGGGAAGGTATACTTCAGTTAGGATATCATGGGCCAGCAGTCTATGTGTATTGTTGAAAGTAAGGTAAAAAAAATGAGCAGGGATTAATGTATACTTGCACAGAGGTGTACAGGGAGAAAATCAAAGTGGCAACACCAAACCAATAGAAATCAATCTGAGGAAAGAAAGAGAAGATTCTATCTATGAGACCAATTTTTAATGGACATCATGTGATTCCTTTACATCGAAAAAACACTCTCATTGGAATGGAAATCTGATGACCCTTTTTGGGTGAATCAGTGGCCTCATAATAAAGGAGAAGGTGATTCACTTATGAGCATTAACAGAAGAACAGTTGAAGATGAGACATATTGAGCCTTCAACTAGCCCTTGGAATTCTCCTGCTTTTGTTGAGTCAAAGAGGTGAGAGCAGTAGAGGGTGCTTTAGGACTGAAGAGCTACTAATGAATGTACTTACCCAATGGGTGCTCTGTAGGCAACACTTCCCTCTCCCACTGCAGTTCCATAAGACTGGCCTATAATACGTACTGGTCTTAAAGATTGCTTTTTCACTGTCTCTTTAGGCCCAAAGATGCAGCCTTATTTTGCCTGTTTCTGTTCCTGGCACTGACTTTGCCAAGCCTATGTACTGATATCAATGAAGTGTTTTGCCACAGAGGATGATGAACTGCCCCACCCTGTGTCAGTATTTGTTGGTCAGTGTTTTGATTTTTTGGGGAAAAAAATTCTTTGAAGGCTACATAATATATTTTATGGAAAATATTTTGCTTGATACCCAATACTTGGCAACAATTTACCCTTCTTGTGGAGAAACTGAATAGTGTTTGATGCACGTGGGTTATGCACAGTTCCAGAGAAAACTCAAACTAGTTCCCCCTCTGTTCACTTGGGAGGATTGAGTGTGGAGAGAGTGGTTTGAGTCCAGAAGTTAGCACTGGGGACTCACTTTTTACAAACATTAAATGATTTATGATTGCAGAAAGCCATTCAGAATAGGATTGCCTCTTAAAATGGGAGTTACAAAAACAAATAAGAAGAAATAATTCATAATATGCCCCAAAGTGGTCTTAACTCTGAAACATTTACACTTAAGTTTTTGAATTCTGTTTAGCTCCACTGTGGAATTACACTGGTCAAAAGTACAATAGCATTTGAACAAAAAGAAAACACAGGGTTGTGGCAGTTTCAGGGGAGGCAGAAATAGAAAGAGCCCTTTGGGCGAGGTGGCATGGGTTTTGTTTCTGTCACTGCAGGAAATAGATGGGTGTTGCAGATACATTCTTGAGCTGTGACCATAGAGAAGTTCTACCCATGAAGAACCCACTGTGCAAGTTCGACTCACAGGCTTGTATTCCATTTAGCATAAGTATAACATAAAGCCTCAGAAAAAGTTATGAATTAGCTGAGATAATTGCATACAAAGTTACAGAAAGGGATATCATTACACCATGCTCCATAGATGCATCCAGGAATTATTTCAAGGTACCATGGGATTATTTATTCATTCATTTATTAATTAGATTTAAAGTGTAAACTATGATGGGCTTATATATAAAAGGACGATCAAATTAATAAGAAAATTCACTTATGCATCTCTTTGCATAGTACAATCTCTATGTATGCAGTACAAGCAACTAAAATATACTTGTAAAGTTTTAGTGTACAACACAATATTATGAAGTATGGTTTTGTGAGTATGAACTCTGTGTCTAAACTTACATATCGACCTAAGTGCAAATTGTATCCTTTGACATACTTCTATGCATTTGCTCTTTAGAGGACTCCTGGTAAGCACAATGTTACTGACTAGTTTTTGTGTAAAGCACTTAATTTGTATTCAACAAAGACATAATGTCATACAGTATTGTTTTTTTTTTTCGGTACTGAGGATCGAACTCAGGACCCTGCGCTTGCTAGGCAAGCGCTTATTCCACTGAGCTATATCCCCAGCCCCCATACAGTATTTTTTAACTGTGAATACGAGGTTACTGCTCCATCACAGTGGTACGTCTCCACCCCTTTTAAAATTTTATGTTGATCTTAGCATAAACGTTATTTTCCTGCCTCAGCTTCCAAAGCTGAAATTACAAGCAGGTGGAAGTGAGCTTGGTTAGTATTTCTGTCTCTGTCCATCTGAAAGTGAGTCACTTAAATAATCAGAAGAAGAGAAATGGCCTTGTGGTGCTATTCCAATTTAATCACTACTAGATCCCATCAGTCTTTGAGAACAATAAAAATCATCCTCTGCAATTCTCCCCAAGGCCAAGATGTCAAACACTTGGAGATGCTTCCCTGTATGCTTACTACAGTGTCCCCACCTGAAGTGAAAATGTGCCTCTGCCCAGCAGGGACCACCGGCCACCAGGTGGCTTGGAGGCACCAGAACATGTACATTTGTGCCAGAAATTTGTTCATAGAATCTCTTCCACTCCTCCCTGTCTTTCTCATACTGTATTTTCAGGTGACTATGAAAACACGACCATGATATGTTTTTGGTCTCATTGGGGGACAGAGGTCAAACCATTTGACACTTTGTTCCACCTCACACATTTATTTCCCCACATGTGATGCATAAAACATACCTCTCACACTTCTGGTGTCTCCTTCATATTGTGATTAGTGCATAAGACATTGTGCAGTCTGTGTATTACACTCCTCACTCAGACTTCCCTTTCAGAGTGGGACACACAAAGAGCGCTGCGTAAGAACAATGAATGCAATACAGGTAAACACGAGCTCTCCGGGGAGTGCATCTCATACTCTTGGGGCTGCAGAGCACATTCAGAGCTCCTTCCTTGAACCTTCTCAGTTGTATATTGGTAATTGCCCATGGTAACTGATGTCAGTACCGATTCTCCTCTATCACTGATTATTACCCAGGTTTTGATAGTATGTGTGCCATTCAGTTCAATGCTTAATCACGAATGGACTCAAAGAGTGGAGGCAAGGAAATATTCTTTTAGTGATAAGTAACTGCTCCAAGCTTTCTACTGCTGAGCACATAATCAATATCCTCTCCTCTCTTCAACCCAAATCATGAGACCAAATGTACAGACGCTAGCATCAGGAAGAGGATGCACAAAAGAAAGCGGCTGGTAAGCTGCAGGTGGCTGGGAATGATAAAAAAAGGTGTGGAGATGGACACTGCTTCTCTGTGCTCTCTGCCCTCTGTTGCTTACTATAAAAGACCCTCAACCACTGCACACAAAGGATGGGGATTTGAGGTGACTGGACCCCTCCATCTCCTTGGAGCCAGCCACGATACAGTCTATAGCAAGCAAAGCAAACAAACATAAGCTTCTGAATCTCAGTGGCCACTAGCAGGAGAAAGGAAGAGTATAAATTTGACAGTAAGAGAATTAAGCTATGTTAGGCACCTATACCAACACCACATGGTGAATGCAATGATCATGTACTAGAAACATCTACACATAAAAATTTAAGACATATGGCTTTCTCATTTTTCATCGAAAAGTTCTAGTGCATCATATGAGATTCCAAATTCAACTGGGACAGTTTTAGAAAAACTATGCAAAAAGGTAGATGAATTTCTGGTGACAGGCAGTGGGTAACTACAGAAATTGACAATGAGGAGTTTCTGAAATGTGAAAACAGATCAAAATTCAGGGAAATTCAGGATGATTGTATTTATGGCAACAAAAGCCCTGGGGGTTAGGTGAACTTCCGATTAATCTACCTGTTGTCTGCGAAGCACTGGCTACTTACTGCATACTTAGTAAGTACTTAGTGTTCTCCAGCTACAACTGCTTAGTTTTTGTTTTCCCCCAAATTTGTGGGTCCTATGAATAGGGTAATGGATAACATTCAACAAGAAGAAATTTCTGTATTTTTCTTTGTTTTTATGGTGCTAACATAGAATTTTTCTGAAGAAAAATTTCCATTTCGCAAGAATCAAGAGAAACAATTCCAATACTTTTGCCTTTGTGTAGTGTAAGGTTTTCATTAGTCAGCACCCAAGCAAATGCTAAATGCAATGTCATGTTAAGGTCCTCTGGCCAGGAGTAGATCTGCCAGTCGGAGACATCGCTGTCCCCCATAGGCCCCATCAGTCACTCCCGCTGTCATAGCCTGGAGAAGTGGGGATCTTCCCCATGACATTCCACCTTCTTCCTATCCGTGCACAGGTATGGACAATTTTACAACAAATACTTTTTGACACAAGTGAGCTTTCACTCAGACCGAATAAAAAAAGCACATAGGCATTATCAGACACCATCCCTGCACTGCAGGCAAACCTGGGTGACATAGCTACCATGGAGTTTTACTGCATAAATCATGGTCTGTGCCCTGGAAACAGGAATTTGCCCTACATCCTTCTGAGGGAAATCGCCTAATAATCGCTATTGTAAGCTACTCTGAATGCTGGGGAGAAAGAGAACAATTTAGCTCCATGCCTTGAGATTATGCTATGAGATAAAGTGCATAATTTAAGTAGAACAGTTTCAAACAGTGTAGGATGACATACAGATAAATTTTTACAAATAATTTGTTTGCTCTTTGGTCTAGTTGTTACAAATATCTGGTTTAATTTTTGTGCTAGTGTACCAAACTTCAAAAACAAAAACAGATTTCTAGAATCAACATGCTATATAAGGCGTGATCTCATTTTACAACGAATATTCACATCACAGAGATACCAATATAGTAAAATTCACATGGCCATCCATCCACACAAAATAGTGTTTCTCACTTTAAACTCACCCTCCTGTCCTGCAGGCCTCTCTCGGAACCTTGCGACTGCCAGTTGCTATCAAAACGAAAGGTAAGGGGAGGCTCCTGAACACGTGGCGGTTCCCCATCCACACTGCCATAGTGCTGTCACCAGGCAGTCTCAGCTCTTCACTCAAGCCAAAGAAACCATGAAATGTAAACATTTTGAATAGGTACGGGACAGCAGGGCAGCCACAGAAGTGTAACTAAGGACACTTGGAGAAGAGGACTTCCAGGAACACTTAGAAAGGGGCCAGGACAGCCTGTCCCAACACGAGGGAGGAGGTGAGGGGAATTTATGGCCATGTGGCTTCAATTGTGATATTTTTAAAAATTTAAACATGCAACAACCTTTTCTATCAAGTCCTACTCTGAAACTTCGGTAACTTCTCTGTATTTTTCATTCTTATTTCTAATATTAATGAAATGTTTTACATTTGTCTAAAAGCTATGCCCATTATTTTTATTGGAAAAATGAGTCAAAGAAATTTTACTAGAATATATAATCATTTAATCACACCCTGAACATGCTAAATCCTACATATTAATTATCGTTTATGAGACCTCAGTCTTAAGCATTGTTCCAGTGTCCGTTCATTCCTGAAAACCCACAGATAGAAATTTATCTACAGTTTTGCAGAGCAGATTCTCTGAGTCACTCTTCCCAGGGCCCCTATCACCTCCTCGTTCCTCAGGCTGTAGCTCACAGGGTTGAGCTCCGGGGTGAGGATGGTGCAGAAGCCACCCAGGACCTTGTCCTCAGCTGGAGAATGCAGGGACTTTGGACAGAGATAAGAATAGGCAGACAGTGCGCAGTACATAGTCACCACAGTGAGCTGGGTGTGACAGGAGGAATAAGCCTTGTTTCTTCCCTCCTGTGAGGGCATGCGGAAGCCAGCAAGGAGAACTTTCCCACAGGAACCTGCAATGTGAAGGGAAAAAGTAGAAATAGGATGGCACTCAGGATCATGGTGTATGCAAGGCTGCTTGTGTCTATGCAGCCAGAGTCATGGCTGAGACATTGCAGAAGAAATGACTGATGGCACTGGGGATATGGGGAATGTGTACTGCATTTATAGCACTCATTGCTCATGGTCTCAGGATCATCAGTGCACACACATTTCTGTTCATGTGCATGGGGCAGTGCAGAGGAAAGCACGTGGCCACATAAGTGTCATAGAACACAGACATGAGGAACAATGCTTCTGAAGCTCCTAGAGTCAAGAACAAAAATCTCTGGAAGCCACACACAGTGAACTCATGGACTTGTTTCAAGTAAAAAACCGGAAGCCATCTTGCACAGTGGTGGAGACATACATGAGGTCCATGAGGGAGAGCTGACTGAGCAGGACGTACATGGGTGTGTGCAGGTGGGCGTCCGGGAGGAGGAGCAGAACCATGGACAGGTTGCCAGCCAGGGCCATCAGGAAGATGAGAAAGGTGAGAATGAAGAGCACAAGGCTGACCTTTGATGGGGGGAACAGGCCCAGGAGGATGAAGGCAGTAGAGGTCTGAGTCTAATTTTCCATCAAACATTTGTGTAGTTTTTCCAAAGAGTGCCTGGAAAGCAGTAAATATAAAATAGAAAAATATTTTATTTCATTATTTCATTTAGAATGATGTATTCAATGATTACTTCTCAAAAAAAGATCAATGATTACTTCTCTTTAATACAGAAAAAACTATTTGGAAATTATCTTCATTTTTGGCTGCATACAAATATCTGAAGATGACAAATATGTAGGAACAAAATATATGAATCTGTGAATTGATGAAAGTAACATATTTCTGTAATGCCTTCATTCAAATTTAGATATTTTATTACCTATGTCAGTGGTCATTAATATGAGCTATCACACTATAAATGTTTTTATAAAAGTCTGTGGATATATCTAAATGGTTCAGTCAAATTTTAATATTGTTTTAATAAGCCCCATTAATTTTTCTTCATATTCCACATTGTAAAGGACTAAACAGTTTTATGCATTTTTTGTTCTAACTGCTCCATTATAATAAAATACTGTTTTCAAGCTGATGAAAAGTTCAGGGCTATTGTTTCTGTTGGAAAGCTGAGACAAAGAAAAATAAAATTTGCACATTCAAACATTATTATTACCATATCATATCTTATATGTTATTTTTATTTTTATGAGAAAACAAAAACAAAATAACAAACAAAAAGACATAAAAAACACAAAAGCAAAAAAAGAATTTCAAGCAGGGTGATTGGAAATTAACAACAGTTGTATTACATGTTGTTATCTTAAAACTGGTTACTCAGATGAATACATATAGGCATGTAAGATTGAGCAAGCAATTAAACATTAAGTGTTCTTTTCTACAAAGCAATAGAAATTAGCAGATCAATGACCTTAGCTATCTTCTGTATATATAATTCTTCTTCGTTTCTTACTTTCTTTTCTCTTTTCTCTCCTCCCCATTGAGAAGATTCTTTCCTTTACCCAATGTCCATTTTTTACCTTAAACTTTATTTCCAGTTTCTGAGGCAACAGCATTAAACACTTTTCTAGTGGCTCTGCACTGCTGAACACAACAAAACAGAAACTGATCTACATTTTCAGAGAGCAGAACTTCCCAGTCACTCTCCTTAGGGCCCCCGTCACCTCCTTGTTCCTCAGACTGTAGATCAAAGGATTGAGCATTGGGGTGAGGATGGTGTAGAAGACAGCGAGGACTTTGTCCTGTGCTGGAGATCGGAGGGATTTCGGACGAAGATAAATGTAAGTAGATGGTGCATAGTAGAAAGTCACCACGGTGAGATGGGCGCTGCAGGTGGAATAGGCCTTCTTCCTGTTCTCCCTGGAATGCATGCGGTGGATGGCAAGGAGAATTTTCCCATAGGAAAACACAATGACAAGGAAAGGGAGTGGGAGAAAGATAATGCTGCTAAGGAACACGGTGTACTCATAGACCCTGGTGTCCATGCAGGCCAGAGTCAGCATGGTTGGGACATCACAGAAGAAGTGATTGATGACCCTGGACCTGCAGTAAGGGAGATGAAGGGCATACACTGTGTGAGCACAAGAGGTGACAGTGCCCAGTGCCCAGGATCCCAGGATCATGATCACACACACCCTTCTGTTCATGCGGATGGGGTAGTGCAGAGGAGAGCAAATGGCCATGTAACGGTCGTAGGACATGGACATCAGGATCAGTGCTTCGGTACATCCCAGAGTCAAGAAGAAGAAGCACTGGATTGCGCACCCAATGAATGAGATGGATTTGTCTCCAAGTAGAAAACCAGAAACCATCTTAGGGACAGTGGTAGAGATGTAATTTAGATCAACAAGTGAGAGCTGACT